>JAZHYW010050352.1:0-42497 GCA_037355805.1 Ixodes ricinus | reverse complement strand
CCTGCGCACGGACTCGTTCAAACTCAATCCGTCCTAAAAAAAAAGAAAAAAATTGGTTTGCTTCGTTATGTGCGTGCAGCCTTGATGGGGAGATGCGCTCTCAACGGGTAATCGGTCTCTTAGCTGTAGATGAGAAATTTCGCCAGTGCGGTACAACCGCTAACCTCGCGTTTTTAACGTGCATCACGCAGTGGTCATCACGAACGCGTGCCGGTACGAAACTCATCCAGATCGAAACGGGCGAGAGCGCTGGGGAATCGAACCCAGGAGGTTCCCAGCGCAAGCTTTCGCTCCACGCTCCGAGCTGAGACGCGTTCAATCCGTCCTGGCTCGCCAAGACCTCAAAGCCAGCGTACTGACACTGGGTCTGTCCAATCAGGAGAGGCCAGCACCCTCTCCACGCGTACAGGGGGCCGCGAGGCCCCCTACCACCCTTTTCGCCCCTTCGCTCCACGAAGACGGCTCCAACCGGGCTCTGGGAACGGCTACTCTTCTCGCTTCCTCCGCGGCCATGTCAGCCGGTTCCCGTAGATCCTCTTGGACGGTGCCGCCAAAGAAAGGGATCAGCCGTTGGGGCGTTCTTCGCGGAGAGCCTCAAGTCGGGTAGACTTGACGAGCTGTCACGCCTGAACGAGGGGGCGATTTGCGGCATCCCTACATCCTCCATGCAGCACCTTTGTTAAGTAGGCGACTTTAATATCGACATATTGAACTCAATGGACCCTTTCGTATGTGACTACTTGAATATTTTATATAATCCTGGTTTAGAATGTGTCATTTCTTCGCCAACTCGAGACGAGGTTTTAAAGCCATATTTAATTTCATTGAACATTGATTATCTTAATATACGAACGTCACATGCTCGTGTTGATTCTGCTGTGATCCTTGAAAAGTTAGCCGATCACTACTTTGTGTGATGTCGACTTACACACAGTTCCGCGCTCAGCCTGACTCTGAATCTTCTAGGCAAGCTCAGATGATTGACATTGTTTGGTTCGACAAATCGGTTCATTGGTATGATTGGGAAGGATTTCCAGGTTCAGCTCACACTACCAGCGTATATCCGAGTCTTGTGCAGGCTTTTAACCATTTACTGAAGCTGCTAAACAAACAGTTAATTTTAAAAAAGTGCCAACCTCATCATCAATGGCTCAGCTCTAATATCTTTAAAGGGACCATGAAGGCAATTTCGAAATTTTATTTGACGATTGAAATTGGCGTCAGGCACGTCTCAGACACCGTTGACCAAGTTCCAGCCCAAACAGAAGTTTGGGTGCCGCATCACTTGTGTGAAGGTGTAATATATACTTTTTCTTATATAATACGCGTGCCGAGCATTTCGGACGGTGTTTTCTACTCGGTGTGCAGTAGTGTATGTGCGTAGGTATTGTCAATGTATTCGTTGTATTTTTGTATTGTTGTGTTCAGTTCGTGCGTAATTTGTAGTGTATGTAAGTTTTGGTGTGCCAACACCAAGACCGTACTCTTGTTCCTGGGCACCTAATGAAATTGATTCTTGATTCTTGAACGTTATTATCTTTGCGATTGCTATAATTACTTCCATTGTTACTACTATTACGATTAATACTGTCACACTTCTATCTCTGATAGGATCTAACTTCGTAATGATATCCGGATAGGAATACCAGGTATTATAAACGTTCGCCCGCAACTACCAAACTGCTACAATAACGTCTGCATAACAGAGGCCTTTCTGCAAGTTTCAATTCATCGAAGGAGAACACCTAGAGCTGGATGGTGAAACCGAGCGGGATATCGCACTGAACAGGGGCTTTAGCAATCCCGTGCACTTGAGACCGGGATATTCAAATTAGGCACCCAACTTTCCGACCAAGGCTGCAGCGGAAGTGACCGCGCGTCGGGACTCCCGCCGAATAAGTCCTCATTTGCACTTCCCAAAGAAGCGGTCCTGCTCAAACTTGAGGGAAACGTCACTGCGCAATCGCCTCGCCTGTTGCAATCCCGCACGAAGCGGTTTAGGGTGCCCATATTTTCAGAGTGTTTCCAATTGCTCGATTGGGGTCACGTGGTTTCCGGGCCGCCACGCAAGAACGCCACGCATGCGCGCTCGTGACCAATCCGCTCTGAAGGCGTCCGCCATTAGACGGCAAACGCTCACCATGGTTCGATCTGCTCCCTCTTTCAAATCCAGGCTCTCTGCGAAACGGCCGAGATCGAAACGCCGCCACCTGTTCGAGCGAATACAGGATTACAGAGAGACCTCCTTGCAACTAACTTTGGCGCTCCGTCTGATCCCCGGGCTAAATTCCGAGCCGTTCTTTGACACAATTAGCCCTTTCAGATCTGAGGGCTATCGAGCTTGCGCTGAAATTGAAGGCCGATGTAACTTATCGAGTTCTCTGATTTGAGTGGCTGAGCTCCCTTCCCAAATCCTCCTTCATCCCCTGCCCTCTCAATGTTTTGGTGACAAAACTGCCTAGAGTCGGGGACAGCTGAAGAATGCACTGCCACGCGTGAGTCAAAGGGATCGTTGGATGTTTGAAGGGACTTACCACAGACGTGCCCGAAGATAATGAATCTTGTGTATGAAAATTTCACTGAAACGAAAGTACCCTAGTATAAAACGTAAAATCAAGAACTTAAAATCCACACCTTCTGCGTCCGTCTGCTAACGTAATGCGTGCGATTGGCGCAACAGCCGACAGGTGGCGACACGTAAAATTGAAGGCGGCTATAATGGGCGCTTCCTAGATCCCGGCAATAGCAGACGACCTTTCGGAGCCGGAAGCGATGCGTACTTTTTCTGTGCCAATTACACACCTTTTCTATGTGAGCGCTGCCATCTGCAATTCTAGTACTTCCGGTATGCGTGAAAACATCGCTTTCTTCTTGCCTTGACAATAGAACGTGTTAACATTTTAATTGCAACCCTCAGTCGTTCTTGTTATGACCCTTCTATACTTTTTACTTGTACGGGGTTGTAATCTCTTGCTTTTTGTTCGGAACGCATACCGGATAAGGAGACAACGTGGCTGGGTGCGAGGCTAAACGAAAAATGTGTATAGGTGCATAATTCTACTATTCTTACCAATACCAGTAAAAAGGTTGTAATTATCGTTGCGTGTACTTTGAAGTTTTGTTTTGTTTTGTTTTATGTACTCCACTACATAATGCGTAACAGCAGCAGCAGGTATCTGTGTAAATGAATTAATAAATACGTTCTAAAAATGAACATAAATCTAGAAAATAAAACAGACCTGGTTTTCGTTGATTATAAATATGAATATCAACGCGAGCAAGTCAATACGCGAGAATAGTGTGCATTACAGAGACTCGCGTCACGCTAAAGGAAGCGTAAAAAACTTTCGAAATATTTTCTGCTGAAATCAAGACCCGCTCGGCGACCCCTTGCGGGGAAGCACGGCGCTTATCTTCGACGTCTGGGGAGGTAGGTGCTCACCGCCGATGCCATGTCGTTCACAAAGTGGGTGAACGCGCTTAGGGATTTGTAGGTTTTAAGTTGTTCTCAGGTTATATGGACCAGGCTTGTCGAGTAGGTAGTCCTGGAGATGCGCCCACAATACCTTCGGCAGATTTCTCATTTCTTTGAGGAACATATGCTCTTCCTTTTTACCCAACTGGGAACAGAAAGTCATGTCGTTCCTGTATATGTAAAATTTGGGAGGTGTCGCAGTTAGCACTCGACGGTGAGACTTTCAATGCACTCGCTACTCACTGTGTGTCCTCAAAACAAGCAAAAACAATAGCCAACCGGAAATAACCTACGTTTCCCGGAAGGTCCGTTATTATTCGTTGTTGTTTGCCTCCGCACGCCTTTTGTACTTCATTCATAGCCTGCCGCCAACTGCAGAGAAGATAAGGCGGCACCTACAAGATAAGAATATCGTAGTGATCAAAGTTATTCATTTTCGGCGTTCAAACAAAACATACATAGATCGCACAATGGAGACGAGTGCTCCGTCGATGTTCGGTTGGAACTCGTTTGAGCACTGAGTGAATCCGAGTGCCAGCCGAGCGCCGACCGAGTGCTCGCGTGGCCAGTCTTTGCCTTGAGTTGATCATTTCATTTGACGCCACAAATTCAGCACTACGGCTTCAGTACTATGACGAGACATTAGCGCTCATCCTGTGAGGTCACGAAGAGTGGGCGATCCGGTATCACGTTCGAACGCTAAGGTGAGTCGAGCTTGTTTCACTCAGCTTTTTTTTTCTGTTATTAGAGTCATTGTAGATTGCAAGTTACTAAAAGATCTTTCAGTGACCATCATAGCAAGGAGTCTTCGTTTAACCGTGCGCGTTTTATAGCCTGGAACTTCACCTATAGACGACATATGAATTGGATTTTAGGTTCATTAAAAAAGACGAAGTAATTAAACAGGAGATTTCGCTAACGTGACACATAATTACAAACCAGAGACGAACAAACCACAAGGGGACAAGCACACACCCGTCTGAAATGCAGCGGAATCGATTTGCTTCACACATTATGTATTATATGCCACCCTCTCAAACGACCTCCCCCAAGTTTGCACGCGTTCTCACAGCCAACGCCACGCCCTCCATACCACAGTCAACGGCACAAACCTCAAGCTTTTCAAACAAAAGCCTTGTCAAACTCAAGTAAAATCACGAGATTTTATGCAATGTTTTTCTTTCCCTTTTCCCACTCTTCAGAAAAGTAACAACCTCCGCGTCGCCGCATCCAGTGCAATTGAAATGTTGGATAATGCAATTTGTTACAGAGCCAATCGTAGTTGTCTCTTTTGAAACCATTTTGTAAAATTTGTTTTGTTTTTTCACTTCACACAATAGTCCCCCCCCCCAAACCCACCTACCAACAAACACACCACAAATATTTATTGCACTCTTGTACGTGCCTTGCAATTTCGGAATTTGTTGTATTCGTCTTGGCAGCCCTCTTGTACTCGATAAACCTTTCATTTAAACAACGCTTTGTTTTCTCGACGTAGGACAACCCAGAGGCCATTGGAATGTAATAGACGAACACCAACTTGGTATTTTACTGGGGTCTTCCTGTGCTTTCTGAAAAGACCCTGAAGTCCCCTGAGTGAGCAATAATTGTTTGCCGTTGTGGGAAGACTCTATAATGTTGAGTAAAGATAAAAATTGTACCCAAAGGGTTTCAAAAGAGACAATGAGGATTGCGCCTTACACCATGATTTTGAATGAGGATTGTGAAATGTTGTTAGCTAACCTTCAGTCGCACTGGATGCGCCAACGCGGATGTTTTTACATTTTATAAGGGGTGGGGAAGAGAAAAAGAAACATTGTATAAAATCTTAAGGTTTTACTTCACCCCGACAGGACTGCTGTTAGAGAATTCCGAGTCCTGTACTCTTGGTAGTGTTGAGGAGAGCGTGGTGTTGGCTCTGTGAATGCGTGAAAACTCGGAGGAGGTCGTTTCGAGGGTGGCATATAAAACACGACGTGTGAATAAAATCTCTTCAGTTGCGTTTGAGGCGTGACTGTTTGTCCACTTTTTGTCCGTTCGTTTCGGTTTAGAATCATATGTGAAGTTTTCTAACATATGAAACAAAAACTCCCATCTACAATCTTGACCAGATCGCAGTGCTGTCCAATTGAGGTGCCTGGAAAACGTTCTCAAACTGCATGGTGTGTTTAGCGTCCTATCCCGCCCACACATCAAACGCCATCTCAAAGTGGCAACAAATGACTTCACAGGAGCCGGACTGCCATGTCGCGGAACGTCGCTGATCCCTGCGATTGGTCGTAAAAACTTCCCACAAAAAGCACGAGCAAACTCAAGTGTCTCTGTGGTCACGGCGTCCCAAATCCTCCATGTCTGCCAAAGCTTCCGTGGACTGCCAAGCGGACGAGCAACCTGGAGCAGAATAGGCGTCTACCCTACCAACCACCGCTGAAGTGACGTCAGCAGGTTCGCGACCGACGACAGCATGACGAGTTGTATGACGTCATCAGGCGGAACTAGAGGGACCACCTTCTTTAAAGCGGTAAACACACAGGTCGGAGACGCATTTCAGGCATCATATGTCAAATCAAGACCTTGACGATATTTTTATTGAACATCGTGGTACGTTGACGCTGTGTGTTACCCGGGAAGTTTATAAACTTCAATACTTTGAGCAGCATGTTTGAATATACTTGTCAGGAAAATAAAAGCTACAAACTAAAAATGGTACAAAAACGAACATGTAATTTTGACGCAGCTGAGTCCGAACGACAACGCAGACTTGGCAGCGATTCAGTGACCACCAATATGACAGCATCATTAATTTGGGAAGCCTTTCGAACGACGTTGCTGGGCGTGGAGGGCGAAATACGTTTTCTCGCGATATAGTACGCAACTATACATATTTCTAACATCCTTCGTCGCGAGGAAATTTCAACAGCCTCAACTTGCACTTCGTTCTGTAAGCAGCCGCGACACCGAAGTACGGCACACTTATGGCTGCGTAAACGCTCTTGCGGAAACATAGCAACGAAAACCCACAAACACGAAGTGGTCGCTCGCATAACGCAAACAAAAGTCGTATTTGGGCGCACGCACAAAAAATAACAACCATAACGAGCTCTGAACACCGCTAGAATGCCACAAAAGATGGCGTTCCGAGCTACAGATTTGTTTTGGCAAGTCGACGATACTGACTTCGCAACACGATAGAAGTTAGCGGCCTTCGGAACCGAAAAAAGAGCCAGCAACGCAACCGCATTACCGAGCAAATAAAAAAAAACGACGCACATTTGTATTTTTGCAGAACGCCTCGACCATGTAACGCGGCTCTCCCAAAATGTCAGCTTACGGCGACATTATGGTCCCGTGTGTTCGGAGCCTCAATACTTTATCTCGTCTAGACTGTGCTCATAAAGCCGTCCCATGTTGGAAGAAGAAAAAATTCGCTCACATTTCTGGCGGACGCTGTTATGTAAGCGACATGACTAAGGGCTCGAGGAACCGTCCTTCTTCGCGCACACGTTTTCAAGGTTGTGCGACGTGCGGCCTCGCCTCGCGAAGGGTGTAGAAAATATGACCCCGCAACCCCGCAAATATTGGACCCGGAATAGACGGCCCCGACAGAAATTTCCCCGGAAAAGATGGTCCTAAGTGTAAAGTAGATAGAAAAATGGGCCCAAGGGGTAAGGAAAAAATATTTTCCATGAAACTCATTTTAAAACTGGAGGCCACCTCGCGAATTTCCCCATAACTGAAATCGCATTTTGATTTAAGATGCTGCCAGTCTCTTTTTTATTATTATTTGTGATAAAATGATACACGGAGATGCACTTTAACAGACTGCCATGAACATTCATAGTATGATGCAGAAACGGTAGAATTGGATGCCATGGAAAACAGCACGCATGAAGTCCTTAACAGACAACTCCCACCAAGCGTTCCTTGCATGAGTGACGCCGCCAAAACCTTAGTTCACAGGACGCATACGGCAGCTCTGTCTCGAGACTCATCGTGTCAGTCTCATGCTCTGCACGCAGAGTGCTTCAACAAAGTTGTCCTAAGTGCAAAAAAACAAGAAAAAAAGCAACTAAACTTCCTTCGGTGCATCGCAGCAGCGCGGCCGACAAAACTGGCTGGTGACATCGGTTTGTTGTCGTCATTCCAGTGGAATACACCACACAGAGGTTTTTAAGACGGCGCTGCATTTTGAAGAGCCTTAGGTTGCATTTTTTGGAATAGCGCCCACTCGGTCCTGGGTCATCCTTATGGTTTCTTCTGATCATAAGGCGTCAATGGCCTTCCATATTTGGATGGCTCATGGTTGTGACCGGCAATGCTTACAAATATGTTGCACGCTTCATGCCATCGTTTCAAAATACATCCCCTGTTTGCTTGTTTTTTGCTTGTTTTTTTACGAAGTAAACAAAGACAAATCAATAATAGCCTTTCATGTCAGAATGTGATTGCTGTGTTGGGGGAAATTTGCGAGATTTATACCCTTCAATTCGAAATAGCTTCCTAGGGAAATTTTTTTATTTTCTTAGCCTTGGGACCATTTGTTTTTTGTACGTGACACTTGGGGACGTTCTTCCAGGGGCCATTTTTTACGGGGCTAATTTTACAGGGCCATTTTTTCCGGAAGTTGCCTGCGAGAGGGCCGTAAACGGACAGTGCCCTTGCCGGGAGATACGCGATACCCGCGTGAAATGTCGGCCCCCTTTCTGGCCTTGTTCAGACCAGTGTTGGAGGAGGTACTCGACAAAAGTATTTCAGATAACTTACTATAACTCCTGCTTCATAAAGTATTTAAACTACCGCTCAAGTTACTTTCACTCCTGAGTAGGATACAACCACTTAGAAATCTAATTTAATTATTTTTGAGGATCTTTCCCATTGTGAAATTTGTATCGACTTCAATGACACCAGAATTCTTTATTTGTAATTAACGTAAGCAAATAAAACAACATCAGTGTTATTCTATACAGTCCCAGTCAAAGGAGTGTCATCTCTGGTGCATGTTACAAGATGACATTTTTGATGGTGAAAATTACATCTTCTGGGGGATTTAAAGTGCACTCTTGGAGGACAAAGCTTTACTTACCGCCATATTCGCAATAACCTGAGTTTACGTTAAACATATTTTGAATACGCAAAAAGGATGAGCTCGCCGCGCCTTCTTCAGATAGCTTACTCAAACGCTGTATGATAATTGACTAAGCTACAAAAAGAAAGGCGCAAGAGGACACGAAAATGCGATTGTCCTTTTCTTTGTCTTTTTCTTGGTACTTAGATCTAAAACCCCGTTCAGTGGGGCGCATAAATCTGGGAGGACCCTTTGTTTGCATTTTAACAGCTCATTCTGCTCGTAGCTTGTTTCCTGTCTGGTTGTTACAACCTCTACCCTCATAAAAGGTTCGGGCTATCCCCGTTCCCTACGGACAGTGCCCCCGTGAGTGCCAGACTGGCGAAAGAAACTCATATTCTTGCCTAGCAAGATCAAACATTAAATACAAAAAAAAAGAGAACGTGTTCTTTATTCGTGCCCTCTCCCAATTGCCTTCTGTTTGTTCTCCTGTTGGCATTTCTATAGTCTGCACATTTGTTCCTGGCTTACTTCCTGTTTTATGTTAGGCCGTTTCCGACTGATGTTGGCCATCGATTCGACTTTGCGCTAGGGTGTGCCTATTCGTATTCCGGTAAAATGTGCCCACGATTTATTTTTAAAGCTTGGTGAAACGTATTTCGGATTAAAAAAAATTGCAACATGTTCGGAAATGCAAATAAGATAAAGCAGCAAGTACGCTCGATAAAATGTATTTGCAAAACACCAAATAACTACGAAAAATAATTGAAATACATCTTGAGTACAGCATTTCAAGGGCAACTCCGCTCAATTCCAAAGATTTCGGTACAATGAGTATTTTCGCATTAAAAGCATTAGTAAAAGACAATAGGTAATTTGCTTCGCGAAAAATGGGCTATATATTGTTATATATAAGTTTCTTCTTTTTTTTGTCGGTGCAGCGTCATAATTAAAGTAAGGCCTGAGCTACATTTCATCAATGATGACATAGCAAGAAACGGTAAAAACAAATTTTGAGTTTTACATTTTTTTAATCGTCTGAAAGTCAATGCAACCGATTAGTTGAATAATTAATTGATTAAGCGTAGCAAATACTCGGATTAAAATGTTTAATCAATGCCCAGCCTTGGGCATTGACTTTCACACAATGCCCAGGCATTGTGTGAAAGTGAGAGACTATGTACTTTAATTAGTCGATATTTCGATCGAAGGATTTAAAATAAGAAAATATGAGAACTGTGGTCGGGTGCGTTAGCGTGCCGCAGCTCGGATCGCATAAAACGAAACTGGCATTCCAGCGCCGAGGGATGCAACCGGTCTCCATCCACCACTGTCGAGTTTGCCCTAAATGAGCGTTGTAACGGCGTGCGGTCCCTTATTGCTACTGGATGATGCATGCTGAGCACGTCATTCCAGCAGTCGTACTGTACTTATAAATCCGCCATAAAACTTCGTGAACGAGCATGGCCGTACTACAGGCGCCGTTCAGGATTCCAGAGCGCGTCACCGTCGCGTGGTCACCAGCGCCAACATGGCCAAATGAGACAACAGCGGGAAGGCTAAAAATCGACAGTGCCGACAACGTACTTGCAAGATTGCGTTTTGTTTTTGTTTTTTTAATGAATTTTGGACGTTGAGTTGTCGCATTACACTTACTGTTTTCAAAATGTATCTAAACGTTAACTACTGTAAATGACTTAATTTTGCGCGGGCTCAACATTTCACGATTCAGGTCAAAGTTAAAGTTTTGGAATAATTGGCGGGTTCTAACTTTCGGGACGCGATGGCATCTTATTATAAATTTCAATGTGTTTACATTTCACCTGAATTGTTCGCGGGACATATATATCGCGAATTGTAGGTGATTCGCGAAATTCGCGAAAATTAGGTCCTCGCGAAAAATAAGCCGTTTACTAGTATATTATTGCGTATGCGTGTGTAGTTGTTTTAACGAGTTTGAGTAGATTCTTTCCTCGATAGGTTAAGACAACCCAAAACGTGAAGTAGCAGAACATGATTAAACGTCCAAATATTGGACAGTTTAAGTTTACCGCATGCTAAGGTTTTGCATGTGCAAAGACATTGCAGGTAGAGAGTTCGGACGCGCAGAACGCAATAGAAGGGCTAGCGTAATGCGTATACGCATACAACGCTGGGTATTTCGCGTTGCAGGATAGCGGGCTTCGCGGAAAGATCCCTAGAGATCTCGGGATCATCGAGAACGCCAGTTTCAAGATGGCGGCTGCCTCGAGTGGGGCAGCATGGACGACGTCGTGTTGGCGAAGTTCAGTGTTACGTGAAATTACGTGTCGTTCAGCTCGGTAATTCTTTCCGGTACCTACCGAGGTCCCATCAGATCGCCGAGCAGCTGAAAGAGTGCATAGTGAAAATGTTCGCCGCTCGAAATGTTCGCCAACGCTGCGATCCACTCACCGCTAGGCCTCTTTGCGCACTTTATCGCCGACGGACGAACGACTCTTCGAAAAAAATCGCCCAAGTTGTCGCCATGCACTGGACATAAGTAGGTAAAAGGTACATTGGTAGGTACATTGGTAAAAGGTGCCCTTTCCGCGGGACGATTGACGGAGGCTCCGTGATCGAATTTGGCTACGCACTCGTACTCGTAACCTCGGTACTCCGCAGAAAACCTCGGTTGACCAGGCAGCTGCGGCATTTCTTAATTTGAAATGAAATTATTGGAGACGTTTCTGTATGCAATATGGTGGCACTGTGACCACGCGGAATTCTACGGTACGGCTATGGCAAAACGCTTGCGTATTGCGTACGTAACATCCAGCAATGCTATACAAAAACTGTCTATTACGGCCAAATTTCAGTAAAACCAATAAAACAAAGACAATTGAAGATTTTTTTACGTTGTTTTGCGCTTGTTTCAAAATCACAAAATGAAGACTTCGTCAAGCTTCCCTCCTTCACAAAAGCTCAACTAAATAAGCACCCCTCCCCCACCCCCACCCCCTTACAAGCAATAACCACTATTACTTTTTTTTTTCAAGTGAACTTTTTGGTATAAGTGACTGACATCATATTTGGGATCAGCTTGTTTCCCGTCCCCTCGCCGTCGTGTTGAAGACGACTCTGGTGTCCGAGTTTGGCCGGTGTCGTACGCAGTTGCTCGTCTCAAGGCGGTGCTGGTTCTCGTCGTTTCAACATGCTGTTATCTTTTACTATTCACAAATAAACACCACATAGATAACCTTGTGTCGTGGGGTACGTATATTTTTTTTATTTTAATGTAGGCTGTAACTTTTTTAGTTATTTATTATTTTTTTTTGTAGCAGGGATGAAGGTTGAATTGTAGACACGGGTCAAAATTGAGCAGCCGTTTTGGGCAGCTACGCGATCACGCTAAAGGCACAAACGACAGTCCGCTCTGCCACCGGCGAAGCGAAGAAAGCGCTCACTCCAGTAACTACGCTCCTACTCCTTAATCGACAAGCAAAACGTCTTTCGAGCAAGATTCGTCTGCGGGCCAGAAAGCAGTGAGCGTGTCAAGCGACTGATCTGACGCCGAGGAGTCATCGCATCGAACCCAAAGACAACGCCGCGCATCAAGATCATTAATTCCAGATATCGAATCAAATGGGACATTTAGAAATCCATCTGAAGTCGTGCAAGGTGAACGGAATGCTCATTCGACACGTTTTACGGCAATTATTCGTCACAGACGGCGTTCGTATTTCCGACGGCCACGTCGGAAATCTGTGGAGCTTCACGCCTGCTAAGCTTTCCTGGTTGTGACAGTACGGTACGCGGAGCAGTGCCTACAGCCTCAACGTTGGCTCTTCTGTGACGGCTGATAACGATGCTAAGAAGACAATACCAAAAGTGCTCCAATAAACTCATTTAAAGTACCTTATAAATACCCCACAAGGCAGCAGGCTGGTCAAAGGGCCTTCCCAGTGTTGCCAATATTTTTGAGATAGATGGCGCGACGTGTTACCCAAAACTTTGATTGCCCCGAGGCTATGGCAGGCCGAACTCACGCTTCCCGAACATGCAGCGTAAGTATAGTTCGCCTGGCCCTTTGTTTTATGGTTCCTTTAAATGGGCTCCGAAATACATTTTAGGGCAATAAAGATACATGCTGAGTTTGAAGCGTTTCCGGAAATACGCTCCTCTTTTGAGACGTATAGACTCCAAAATATTTGCGTTATTCAGGTTTGACTTTTAACTCAAAATGGGTTTCGTGATAAGGAAGACTCCTCGTCTCTTTCTTACGGGTGGAGGGATTCAAATTTTTAACATAGGTGTCCTATACAGGCACCCAAAAACTTTCTATGGCAGATCATTGTCGCTATAATTGATTCTACCGGGTATGTGTGTTCCATCAGCTCGGCTTTCTTGTAGAGATATTTGCCAAGCTTAAACTGAAACCCGGCGTCTCTACTCTATTATGGGCGCCCCCGGCCAATGCAGCCCCGCCGGCACAGCAGGTGGCTTTGACGTGTGTCCCGCGGTAGTGACTCCCCCGAAGGAGCCCCGGTTTCGCCGCCTTCATTCACCCCGAGTGAAGGCGACAGCGGTGTGCATCGATTTGGAAGACTCTCCACCAGCTCTCCTGGGCGTGTTCAGAGAAGGACGGCCATACAAGTGTCATGCCCATTTCTTGTTTAAAAAGATAAAAAGATAAAAAGTTTGTTTACGTAAGGTACCAAAACATGTCTCCAGAAATGGAACGGACTCTGCGTTTTCGAGATACTTCCTTGTTTTCGTGAGAAAACAAAAATCGCGTCTTTTTCGATTGCGCGTTGACGCCACTTTGAAGGCCCCAGGAATAGGAAATACAAGTTTCTTTACTCTTAATATTTGCACGTATAACTCATGCAAACTGGTCTACTAGAGGTAATTAAATTAATTATATTTGAGCTTATATTTAAAAAAAAAAACGAAGGACATATCTGGTCATTTGAGTGACCTTTCAGTATTGAGGCATATTTCGATAACAGTTTAAGGTGCTTCAAGATTACGTTTTCGAGCCGGGAACTTTTTGTGCAAAGTGTTTAATGCTTTGTACACGTAGAAAAAATATTTATTGTTTTACTGTTTAAGTGTTTGTTACATTGCGCCCGAAATTTTTCTCAAAATAAAAAAGTGGAAAATATAAAGAAAATGTATCCGGCACATTAAAAAAATCTATAGTGGATTTTTTTTTTATTTGAGGGATTTTGAGAAACATGTAATTCTATGTCTGCAAAAACATGTTGAATTATTTTATTTTTAATTGGAAAAAAGAACCGTTTCCCCACGTCTTGATTGCAGTCCATTATTCATTGATAGTTTCTTTTGTAGAAAGAGGTCATAAAACGATATCATGTATCCATGATCATGGCTTTGCTAAGGCGTACTGGTCCTAGTCTGGCCAAGTATACTTGCACAGGCCGTCACTGATTCAAAAGCTTATTTGTTGCGGTGAAATTGCGGGGATAAAAGGGCACGTACTATCTCTTTCTGTCTTGCCCTTCGAAAAGGTTGACGACGTAATTGTGGGATCGAAACCACCCGCATGACGACAGTCGAGAGCGGCTCAAGGATTGGACACGGGAACTGCGACAGCACTCAACTTTGGCTCGTAAAGATCAAAGCCTCGGCGGACACTTGGGTAGGGGCTCGTGCCCAACAGAGGTTGCCTTCATGTGCGCTTTTCTTAAGGCCGGTTCAGACACTTGCGTTTGAGTGCGTTTGACTGCGTTGCGGCGAGAACCGAAAGCGATTCACCGGCACATCTGTGCTTCGTATGAAGTGTGGAACCCAATTCAAGGAGTCATCTTGGCACGCGATGTAAGCAGCAGGGATGTCCTGGTTTCTCGCTGCCGCAACGCAGTCAAACGCAGTCAAACGCAACTGTCTGAACCGGGATTTAGGGTGGAGACATCTAACCGTTCTGTCCCACACGTTTATTTTTTCTTTTTTGTTCAGAGGCGCGTGAAAGAGCGTGTCCCTGCTCGCGTTTTTAGCGCTGACTGTGCTATAGCGACATTTTGTTTTCGTCGATTTCATTGTATTTTACCCGTGTGCGCGTGCGGTCGGCATCAGGTATTACAAAGGGTGGCATCACCCTAAACAGAAGGACATTGAGGCACCCTATACTTTGTTTCACCTTATGTTGTACCGCAGCGAAGGCTAGAAGCGCGAACTCATAGCGTTGGCACCCGCTCTTAAGTCACGAGAGCTTGTGCCGCCGAGATGTGCCCCAGAGCAAGGAGCTCGCGCTTGTAGCCTTTCCTGCGGTGCACCATAAGGTGAAACAGAGTATAGTCCAACGAAAGTCCCTTCATGTTTCTAAAGTAGTGCAAGGTGCGTCGATGCACGAGGCACGTGCAACGCGTAGCCCTTGGGAAGATCATGGCGGCACAGCGCAGCACTGAGCTAGATTTCAGGCGCCATGTTCTTCCCAGATGTGGCGCACGACACGTGTCTCGAGCAGTTTCACAACAATGAATGGCGCCACTTTTCCCAGAATGAGGGGCTTTAAGTCCAACCACTGCGGTGATGAGAATAGCCGAACTCTAAATGCCTGGAGCTCAGCACGCGTTTTCTACTTTGCCAACCCCAGCGCGTGGGTACGATTAACGTTGGCGGCATAGGATAGGCACCAGTCCACGTGGCCCCTTGTTCTGGCTCCGAGTTGAGCGGATGAACGACGCTCATATTTCTTGAATTTTTTGGGCGACTGCCATTGACCAGAAAGGAAAACTAAGGCAAGAATATTCAGTTATTAACGTTATGGAGTGATTCTAAAAAGTATTTACCGAAAGTAGAGAAATCGTTTCATGACACCTTTTAACGACTGGCGGAACTCGAGTGTCGCATGCCACAGTGGACATACTTGGACTTATTAACGTGCAGGCACCATAATACACTAAAAAAAAAGGTGAGCTATATCGATTATTAGTCATGTGGCTACTATTGCATATAATAGCTCCACTTTCCGGGACCTACGGTCCTTAGGATGGAGCAGCAGCGTAGCTAGAAATATTCTTGTGACGGGGAGAGGGTGGGGGGGGGCTTAGTATAGAGATTGCCAGCGAGCAGATGACGCACTGTTGTTTGCTCGCTGCGCCAATTGGCAAATGGCGCCAAAAGTTAATGGCGACGCTGACTTGGTCGTCTGTGAACTCGCCCGGCGTTCTTTATCAAGTTCGCTGCTCTCTTTCTGTTTTTTTACAGGAAGAAAACAATACCTTGAAATTTCACACAGTGGGCGTAGCAGGAACTGCTGCGCCCAGCTGTCTAAATTTTTCATCGTTTCGTTGCAGCTGCTACTCGCAATCCTGGCAAAGTCATGGCATGCGCCAACAGGAGACAGCAACAGTATCATCGAAGGCAATGTTACTTCGCCAACGTCCATGGGTCCTGTTGTGAAAATTGTCCGGTCATCGCAAGTTTGTTTTTCGTGGGTTGAGCGAAAATACGTGTGTCCTATGGCAGCATTTCCAACGGTGCTGATAGGATTTAGCAAGTCACCATCATCTGCTACTACAGCGTCACCAGACAGAAGAGCGGCTGCTTCCTTCAACTTTGGCAGAGGTCCTGGCACCAGCTGCTGCACCAAGATGTCGAAGTTTTTTTAATGTCTCGTTATGGGTTGGTAAATTTAAAATTATTTAATTCAGAAGCAACTATTTTTTCATGTATTGCTAGGCCCAAAGGCATGATTTCCAATGTATCTTGAATGCTTAGAACTGTATAGAATTGCCCACATGTCTCTTTCTACTTATGTCGGCACCATAAGATTCCGGTTTATTTTACTCCTCGGTGGGGATATCGAAACTAACTCTCGGCCCATTAGTGAAGCTTAAGAAGAACTAATTAACAAGGTCTTTGATGTCATGGCAGCACTTCAGACTGGCCAAAATGATATCCTTCGGGAAAAAGGAGATCTAAAAGTTCCTAGGCAATTGTTCTGCATGCGTAAAACTTTCTAGCATCAGAAAAGTTTATTGATACTCTGAGTTTCCAAACGACAGGCGCCCACGTTCACGTCGCTCTTCACCGGATAGCTTAACGCGTACCGTGCGTACACTGGACGGTTGTTTCTAGAATGAAGCGATACTACCGCTAATCGGGCTGATAAACCTGGCGATCTTCCAAAGCCTCCCATACTCGCGCGCACCCCCCCCCCTTGCGCACAGGTGGTCGATCTCCTCCTTGCCTACCTCACTTGTCCTCGCCTACCCCTCTGGTCACATGACCTCCCCGTTAACCAATCAGAGTCGAGCACCTCGCTCCCCCCTTCCACCCGACAAGACCTCGGAAAACACATATTGCAAAAAGAAAAGAGAGCCCTTGGTCTTTGAACACTTTATATAACTCGAGTCCGAAACCATCAAGTCCAGGTGCATTCCCGGACTTCAAATCATTAGTCGCCTTTTCCACTTCACCTGAAGTGTGGCTGTTCTAGTTTTTCTTTGAACCCGTCCGCCAATTTCGGCTTGAGTGGTAACAATTTACTCTGAAACTCACCACAATTGTGTGTTCGATAAGTAAAGAGCTCTTTGTGGACTTCCACAAATGCATGTTCAATGCTATCCTTGTCCGTCGGCATCGTCCTTTGATAAAGTGTTTCATTTATTTTGTTTTTAACGGCATATCTTTTTTTCCGTGCCAACAGCTCTTTAGGTAGGGATCTCCCCTCCGGGGGAGTTTCAAACGCGAGCGTACATTAACCCCCTGATACAGAACGGTATCGAGTGCTTCTTACGACGCTTTTAAGACTGACATTGTCGTCAGTGAAAAGCCGAGTCGATAAACATTCTTCGCGAAAGAAATCTTAGAGCGGGTCATTTAATTCCCGCTTTACCTCATCTTTCTCGTATTTCAAAACACTTGAGTGCTCAATAGCTCTCATTTTTAACATCCTGTTCAAAGAAAACTCCCACTTTACTCCAAAACTGTTCCCCTCGGCCCTTGCCAACTCGTCTAGAGTTTGACGAACCGACGTAACAAGGACATCGTCCTCAGGCAGCTTTGTGCAGCATTTTCAAAGGTTCAACACAGACCTTTTAGAAGTTTCTTTGGATGAAGAGAGTAAAAATCAAACGAGACAGTGGTCATTAAATGGCACGTGATATGTAGTATGTCTTTTAAACGCTTGAGCAGTTCGATTGACGCGTACACGCTCTGTCAAGGCGTGCGTGACTTGCGCCCTAAAGAGCGTAAAACGCAAAATCCCCTACGAGGCACGCCGTCAACAACATCTTCTAGACCGTGACACTGAACCATAAGCCCCCCCCCCCTAAAAAAACACTTATTTTTTTTTTAATTTTAATGTTGACGGGGCGCACACACACTATTAATTTTACCTTACAAAATGAGGTGCCGTTCAATTCATACATGCTTTTAAAAAAGTACTTTATCATATATTTTACTTGGTGCGTAAATGGACAAAGCAGAGCGCACGTCTTTTTTTTTCCACACGGCACCCTGGTGGTGACATCACACTCCCCCACTGCGCACGCGCGGCGAACTGCCGGCTTCATGACGGCTTCCGTGACTAAGCATCCGCGTTGCGGTGGTTTTCTTTGTGTTTCATTTCTGAGGCGCGTCCGCTTTGACCTTGAGCGCCCCCACCAGCTTGCGTGACGAAGCATCAGCGTCGCTGCACTTTTCTTTATGTTTTATTTTTGAGGCGCGTCCGCTTTGCCCTTGAACGCCCCCGCCGGCTTACGTGATGAAGCATCTGCGATGCTGTTCTTTTATTTGTGTTTTATTTTTGAGGGGCGTCCACTTTGCCCTTGAGCGCCCCCGCCGGCTTACGTGACGAAGCATCTGCGTCGCTGTACTTTTCTTTGTGTTTTATTTTTGAGGCGCGTCCGCTTTGCCCTTGAACGCCACAGCCAGCTTCCGTAACAAAGCATCTAAATTGCTGGGGGTTTTGTTTCTTTTTTTTTCGTTTTCTGAGGTGTGTGTTGGATGACGTATTGGTGGGACCAACTTTCGGGCATAACGCCGCCGCCTTTCCGCGTAATGGGACAAGTAAGGTTTTCGCCTTATTAAAAGTGTTACGGAACCCATTCCGCGTTTTACTTCTGAGCTGCAGGGATGCCAGCTTTCGCTGCTACTTTTTTATCCTCGAGCCCTTTTATTTTTGTGTGATTCGTAATGGGCATACAGGTGGATTTAGTTTGCAAGACAGAGAGATCCTATTTTGGCTTCTGCCAATGATGTAGCTATTTTCTCTCTTTTTTGTGTTGATCGAGAGAGTATTGAAAACGCCGTGAAACTAACAGAGACGCTCTGCGAGCAGACATGTATAGCGCCGTGAACTGGCAAAAATGTCTGGGTCTTTGGCACAAAAACTAAACCTCAGAGCCCACGCATTTTTTTATTATTATTATTATTTGATGCGTTATGTGGACGAACAAGGCCTTCGCGTAATCTTCCGCTGGGAGTGTATCGCGAAAACGAGGACTATATTGGAGCGAGGGCACTAACGCATTGAGCGTGGGGCGGTATATAATAGCTTTCGTGCCGCCAAACTATGGTACGCGTGCTGCGGGTGTTGCACTGCTCGCGAGTCAATATCCAGCGTATGTACCGTGTGTTTGCTTTTTATTTGGAGCTCGGCTTGGCAGAGACACTGAGCCGAATCAATCGTTTTCGTCGTGTCAAAGACGACGGGCTGGGTCTGACACATCTTTTTGCCAGACAACTTGTGAAGATGTGTATTTTTCTATAGGACCAGAAGGACCCTTTTTTGCGTTCAATCCTTCGGGTGCGGCTGTGCAGCGCACTGCCCGTGTTTATTGTTTCGACTGATATTGACTTCGGCCCTGATGTACGCGGTTTTCTTTAAAAGAGGCTCTGGCAGCTTATAGGTTTTCGGATGCGCGTTTTTCGCTCGAGTATTTGTCCATTGTGTCGCAGGAGTGTGTGACCAAAGTTCTAGTTGTTTTTCTTTATGCTACTCCGCCCACCGTTCGTTGCGAAGTGCGGAGCCTGGCTTGAATGTGTTGAAACGTGCCAAGCGAGTGAAGCTCCCCGCTTACAGGAAGACCTTTTTTATAATTGCTCAGTCGAGCCATACCGGTCAAAGTCTTTTTGGAAGGAAGGGGTACATCTGTTGCTTGGTCGGTAGACTGTTTGCTTTGCAAAGTATCAAAGACGGTACAACACGCGTTCCTTAAGTTCTGCTGGAACGCGGTGTCGCCCTGGGACTTCCTTCAAAGGATTTGAAAGAAAAATCTTACCATAACTCCTCATACAGCATCCAACACTTGTTTGTTGAGGAAGGGTACAACTTTGTTCAGAAAGGTACGACTTTGCTCCTCGCCCTCCATCGTGTGTGGCGATGCCGCGTGGCGGCGAAACACGTCGACATAAGGTGCGAAGTACTATTAAATATATTCTATAAAGAACGTGTTTTTTTTTAAAGAAATGTTTAAGGAACAATAGCTTCCTACTGTCTTTCTGCCGCTTTTCAAGGAGATGGCGACCATCAAAGATTTGTTACTGTCACATTAGACTCTGTGGCTATTGTTATAAACTCTCATTGTGTTTGTGATCCGCTTTGTCACCTGTGCCGAAGCCTGGCAGCAAAAAAAAAGAAAAAGTGTCGTGACAAGCTGAAAAAACACTCGCTTAATAATCTAAACGGTCTGGGTTCAATACTCCCCTGGCGCAAACGCTTTTACTGCCGATAAACTCCCCCTCCCCCTTCTCATTAATCAAAAGCAAACGGTGTTGAGCCTCGCTGCCACGCTTTTATCTGGGCTTCACAAAATGACGAGCACTTGGCCATATGCAGCACCGAAAAATCGCTAAACGCTCTCATATTACGCGTGAACCGGTTAGAAAATAAAAATTCGTAAACACTTACGCTACCCGTAACGTGAAACACAGCGACAGCTGAGGTGGGAGGGACATCGGTGCCGCTAAGGTGTCATTTCGGTGGAGATGTACTGATTGATCGGTAGAGCTTCCGAGCGCGTACCATAAAAGTCCGCATAGGTGTTCTGTATTAAACGGAGGGACACACCGTACGAAAATTCAATAGCGTTCTAAAACCTACGAGAGTGTATTAAGTAGAGAGTATTCACTGAACCTGGTAAACAATTTTATTGGACACAAACTAGGACTGCCTCGTGGTAATTGAAGAACACTTGAAAAATCGCACACCCAATTGTTTGAAATCCAGGAAATGAAACTACATGTGTATGCATGAACCGTTTCCTGTCGTTGGTGTGGCTGCTTGAACGTCTTATGCGATGCCATTGGACACAAACTAACACCGCCTTGTGGTCACCGAAGAACGCTTCCAAAATCGTGCACTCAAATTTCAAGCGTGTGGCTCCACCGAATTTTACGCCCGTGGTTTCGCCGGCTTGACGCCCACCTAGCTTTATTCGCTTTATCGCTAGAGAACCTTATACTAGACAATATTATCAGCGGGCTCGTGTTCCTCTTACCACGTGCTGTCATGGTGTCACATGACGTTGTATTGTCAAGTGACGTCTGAATGTCACGGGATGTCTGAATGTCATGTTACGTCTGAATGTCATGTGACGTGGTGTCATGTGACGTCTGAGTGTCATGAGACGTCTGAATGTCATGATGTCTGAATGTTACGTGACACATAGTGTCACGTGACGTCATGACATCACGTGGCTCACGATTTTACCTGACGTCATTACGTCGCGTGGCGTCACTGTGCAACGTGGCTTGACATGACAATGTCACGTAATGGTGTCAGCTGACGCCAGGTAACAGGTGACGTGATGCGCGGCGTGACGTCAGAGTCGTGTCGAGCGGCTGGACGTCAGCGGCGTGACGTCAATGCGGAATCTTTTGGCGGAGCGCCGAAAATGCCTGCGTCGATATGAAGCGCGGTAGACGGCGCGAAATCCGCGAAGTGTCCCACTGCCTGCTATCTCAGTAATAACTTCAATAACCTCAGTGTTACATAAATGTCAGTCAAAAAAGCGATTGTTTTTTTTTGCTTTTGTTTCCTCATAGTAAAAATAAACAACGCGTAGCCGAACAGCCCACTGTGCTCGTGTCGAGAGCACCCAGCAGTTGGTATAAAATTTCATATTGTTAAAATTTCAAGTTAGCTAGTTTGAGATTCAAAGACAATATTCGAAAAGATAAAACGTAAAAAAAGATTCAGTCCAATTTCAGCAGCAGACGAGTATTTGCCATTTATATATATTGTAACTCTACCGGTCTTTTTTATTATAATATTATAATTTTTTAAAGTTTTAATAGAGATTACGTTGATTTTTCTTAAGTTCTGAACCCTTATACTTCGGAACAACTTTTTCTGGCAATGAAGATGAAAGCAATGGGTACCCGTGCACTCGCGCGCTAGAGACGTCGATCAAACTCTGCGCACACGATATCTTCACTCCTGAAATTTCAGAAAAAAAATAGTATTATCCCCGAGTATAGTGTCTTCGTTTCAAACGGCAAGTTCTACATTCATGAAGTCTATTAGTGAGGTGGATCAAAAAGACGCCCGATGTGGCTGCCATAAACGCCGGGGTAGTTTTGTATGCTTCAATAACTTCGTTTAAATGGCATTCCCACCACGATCACAATTTTAGCCCTAATCGGGGAACTCATTGTTTCGTAAAGCATAATAGGCCGATGAATAAAGTTTCTCAACTTATAGGATACTACAAAAGCTATAGTTGAAGCCGATCTCATTCTCTTAGAACAATCGGGGTTTTCGCAGTGGCAACAGAAATACGCTGCTTTGTTCATAAAGCGCCCGAAAGTGGGCTTACGGTGAGCGCAATCTGAATCACCTTTTCATTGCTATTTTAGAGAATGAAACCAGACCCCATTTTCCTGCGAACGCGGGGACTCAAATAACCCTCCGACTCCCATGAAAGGAGATCTTCGCTGGGGACGTAGGTAGTTCCCCAGCGTCCCATCGGGGATAGCATGTTCAGGTGAAAAACCATTTGGGGTTTCGCCACAGGCGGCTCGCCGCAGACGGCTCTGGATTGGCTCATTAAGTCGTCTGCGGCGGAAGGCATTTATACGACCGGACCTTTTAGACGAATCTCTCGTCTGTTCTCGGTCCTATGTGAGCATACTTTAGAAGAAGGTGAACTTCATACAGAACAAACATATATTTAATACGAGCGACTTTCCCTAATGCTGAGACATATCTGTCCCAAGCCGACCAAAGACAAGGCAAGCCACGATGAAACGGCCAATGTCAGGTGGCCATAAGGCGGGTTAAGAGTATACTCAAAACTTGCGAGAGAGCAGATACATCAAGGGTTTTCGTTTCCAAGTTTGTCACGCCGTCGCCATTGGCGTTATTATTAGAACTCATTACCGAACTATGCAGCTCACGACTATCTTAATCTTCGCTGCAGCCCTCGAAGTACTCAACACTACAGTCAATGACAACCTAAGAAACGTCGGGCGTCCTGTGCCCTAAGCCTCTTATCATCGCTCCCAAGCCCATGAGGCTGTGAGTTTCGCCGATAAGCACACCGGATACTTTGAGGGCTGTAGCGGAGCTGTAGAGCCCTTTCGAAATTCGCGTGCCGATTATTAGAAGGACGGAATCCCATATGACTATGGCGGAACAGCTGACATTGTGGAACGTGCAGATCATTCCATAAGATGGCGAACGTCGGAGAGCGGAAAACGCTAGGAGCCGTTGAGCCAATCAAAGAGCTTCGAAGGTGCAACGTTACTGCGTTTATCACCTTTTCTGTGGATGTTCTTTTTTACTTGTGCTCCAATCAAACGCATGAGGTGTGCCGTGACGTTGCGGTTTTAGTCCGCCATTGTGAGTGATTCCACAGCCGCCAACAGAGGGCAGTATTTCGACACAGGTCAATTGAGAGCTGAAAAAGGTGAGCACACCAAATCACAAAGCGAAAAGGGGACAGTCAATAACCGACGTCATGTTGGTTTCAAGAGCTGTCAGTGAATGTAGACATGTTTGGAGTCCCGTTGAGTAACACGAGCAATATCTTGATTGTACAGTTGTTACTGTGTGGAAGAATGCGTAGTGCCATCTTGAATTCAAAAAAAAAAGACTGGCTTATTTTGAAGTTTGTAGTCTTTATGCAGGGTGAATTTATTTGAGGCTCGGTGCCCCATTGTCACTAAAAACTTCAGAAACGCTGGGCGGGCTGAGTGCCGAGCATCTTATTATTGCTACGTACAAATCAGATTGCAACGTCAGCTAATAATGATGTAAAAAATAAAATCACGACGGAAGAAGCTCTAATCACAAAAAAGACCACTTTTTTCTTAAGTAGACGGCCTGCAGAAATCGGTTGATCAACGTATCGCGCTGCAATTTTTCTACAGAGCAGCGAACAGATGGTAAAAGTTTTCAGTGAACAAAATTTCAAAGAATAAACTTACTTTGTTTAAAATGAGAAAAAAGTGAAACGTGTTCTGGGCAGTCTACGCCACCACTTCGCAGACGATGCACGCGTAGTGAGAAATGTTGCGGACAGATGGCGTACGCGCTCGGTCGAGACTAGAGTAGCTGTATATGCTCCGCTTGCGGAGCAGAGTACCGCAATGGTGCCATTCTGGAGCCAAGCACTGCGGGAAGCCACGGTCGTGTTTTTGCAGGGGAACGAAGGCGCAGACGCGAGGCGGCGTGCTGTGGCGTGCTGCGGCGCGCTGCGTAAGGTAAATTGTGCGGCGTGCGGTGACGACCCGCGCATGCGCCATCATCGTTCTCTCGTCGTTTCCTGTTTCCCCTCGATTGCAAAAATCGCCCCCGCGGATCCTGCGGGTCGCGTATGAAGTGAAGTCGTCAATTCATTGCGGTAAACGACGCACCGGCTGGCGAAAACGCCATTCCCTCACTTTCGGACGAGAGCTCGCCGACTCGCCAAGATGGCCGGATGTGCCGATCGCGTATCGCGTATCACTCCGCGAGAGCCACGGACGCGAGCAACGCGATCGTCGTCCGTGTCGTCTGCTTCCATACCTTGGTAACGGATGTCCTGAAACATCGCTCGCGTTATAAAAAAGCAGGATTGTATTGTACCCAGTTGACGCACATAATGTTCAATGACTTAGGAAGCTTCCAGTTCGTTCGATTTTAGTCTAGGATCTATATTTTTCGAACGTAAAGCGGAAAACATGTTCCCCGAAACTCGGCGCTCTGGAAGGCCGTTTCCCGCACGATGATCGGATCCAGTTCTGCCCACGTGACCACTCCTCCGCCAATACGGAGATGGCGGCGAAAGGAAAGGAACGCGATACTCTGGCTCTGCAAGCAGAGCCTATACAGTTACTCTAGTCGAGACTAGTTCCGGTATAGGCTCCCTAGGGAGCCAGAGTTGCGCTTGTACGTGATGAGTCGGATCAAGTGCCGTGCAGGAAAGTAGACGTTGCGCGCGCTCCGCCGAACGTTCCCCTGGTTTTGAGCACGCCGCGCGCCTCGAACGCGCGGCGCTGCTATTCGCCGAATTCAGTCACGTGAGGAGCTGGATCAACATGCCATGCAGGAAAGACGGCGCTACGGGGATGAACGCGCAACTCTGGCTCCCGTGGGAAGCCCATACAGGAACTCTAGTCGAGACCCTCCTGAAACGCATCAACCAGTTGTGTGAGAAAAGCGAGTCCCCCAACGAGTGGTAGCGCTAAGAAACTATTCTTATCCCCAAACCTGGGAAGGATCCCTGCCTCGATAGCCTGCGAACCATCTCGCTCACGTCCTGCGTGGGAAAGCTCATGGAACGGATCGTTCTCAAACGGCTGCAGCCGGACCTGGAGGAGACGCGCGCGTTCTCGCATACCATGTTTAATTTTCGAGAGCCACTGTCAACTCAGGACCTTAAGCCGCAGCTAAATGAAGGCATTCTCCGCCCCATCTTCAACACGACGACCCAAGCGGTACTCGCCCTGGATATCAAAGGTGCCTTTGATGACGTGGACTACCAGTTAATCCTCCGGGACCTAACAGCCACCAGTTGCGGCGTCAGAATGTGCAACAACCTGCATGATTTTCTGCGGAACAGGACAGCCACCACTGGAGGATGTGACCTCCACAAGGACTCCGTTAACACCCTCAATAAGGGCACGCCGCACGGGGCGGTGCTCTCGCCAACCCTGCTCCACCTGGCAATAAGCGAGCTTCCTCCCATCCTGGAGCGCATCCCTCACATTAAATACCCTCTGTGCGCAGACGATCTCACAATCTGGACCGTATCTGGGTCTGAAAAAGAGAAACAGGACGCTCTTCAGGTGGCGGTCGACGAGGTTCAACGGTACCTACGCCAAGGTTACCTACAGATCTCGCCAGCCAACTCGGCATTTATCCTTGTCTGCGAGACCCGCAGGTCCCGCCGCAAGCTCGAGCCCAGAGATCAGATACAAGTATTCCTGGACGACAGCTCCAAAACCCTCGTGGTGCGGCGCGCGCCACAATCCTGGGTCTTCACCTCCAGGAGGGCGGAAAGGCGACTCAACCCTCCCACTCCTCCAGAACCAAGTTACCCAGATCCCACTCATCATGCACCGAGTCTCCAGTAGGCGGCACAGCCTCAAGGAAGACGACACGATCAAACTGGTTAACGCCCTGGTGGTGTCGCGCATCATCAACGATACACCGCATATGCATTTCACCAAAGGTGACGAGGACAACCTGGATGTCCTCATGGGCAAAGCGTACAAGAGGCCCTCTGGTTCCACCGTACACCTCCACGGAGAAGCTACTCAAGCCAACTCTTTTAGTGAGATGGTGGACGGCCACCTCGCCACTCTGTGAGACCGACTCGCCCATGCCCCTGCCGGCAGAAATATCCTCGAGTCACTCAAGATTTTTTTCCAATTGGAGAGAAAAGACACCAAGGCAACGAACCATCTCAAGAAACACCTGGAGCCAAATAAAGATGCACACTGCACACGATGACCCTCAACATGGACCCGACCCTCCACGTGGAACGCCGCAGGGCTCGGGCCACATTCTACCAAAAAGAGTATGGCAAACAGGCTGACGTCCTTACACAGACGCGGCCACATATGCGTACCAACGGAGCCCAGCGGAATATTTGTCGGGGATGAACAGGGAGCACCCGAGTCACGGTGCGCTGCGTACTTCGAATCCAACCATTGCAGAGGAACTCGCCATTGCCATGGCCATTGGGCTCGGTGAAGATCACGTCACCATTTTGAGAGGCTCTCAAGCAGCACTGCGTCGCTTCCAAGCGAGGCCGTGTTTTGCCGAAGGCGCTCAAGCTCCTCACCAACAAAGGGCGTAAGAGCTTACCCACAGTGGACCATCATATGAATCCCAGGAAACGACAAGATGGAAGGCAACCGGTGCGCGGACACCGAGGCCCGAGCATGTACCCTCCGGGCCGCTCCCGCCGCCGCGGCGCAACAAGGGCTAGACTCAAACTTCATACCGGTGCCAAACAGGTACTGGGAAACCAGGGCCTACAACCGTGTCTGCAGGCGCGAATAGCGTGCTTCCGCTACACAAAATGTCATCACAGACGACGCGGTCCCGTGGCGCCAGCTCCAGACAGGCGCGTTCCGGAACCTAGCACTCTTGCACAAATTCTCCTCACAAACTACAAAACAGAGTGTTCGCACTCCGGGCAATATGCATCCTTATTACACACCGCGTGGCTATGCACACTACAACTTAACGTCCCGCTCCCCCTCCCACCCTGCTCCCACTCCCGAGATCTGGGAAACCGAACTGGTCATCTCGTCGACTGCCGACCAACTGAGGTTGATCGAGCGGACAAGGTCGACAGCTGACAGCGTTGGGGCGCTGGACCGAGGAAACCACCCAGAGACGGATATATGGGTCCAATAAAGTTTATCCCTCATCCACCGGAAAATGACGCGTCGTGGCGCTGGCGGTCAAGATGGGGTACGGCACTCCGCGTCTGACAGACAAATGGAAGTAATGCAATCACGTAAAAATTATATATATATATATATATATATATATATATATATATATATATATATATATATATATATATATATATATATATATATATCGAAGTGAAAACTCACGATGAGAAACAACAAACAGCGGAAGTTTAATCGACAGTTTCGCCGAGAGTCTCGGCTTTTGTCAGGAGATGACTATATATATATGTATATATATATATATATATATATATATATATATATATATATATATATATATATATATAATATGTATTATATTATATATAGATCCACGATTATTAGATTATCATCGCGGAAAGCCATGATAATCTAATCATCCCCGTTTTGCCACTGCCAGCTTTGCGCCTGCTTCACGAGTGGTAACTTTGGTGCGCCCCAAGTTCCCCACGTGCTTCAAGTCGTACTAAACAGAGTTTATTTAGTGGTTTTCGGTGACGCTCTCTCAGATTGTAATTGGAACTCTTGTCTATTTTCACAAATTAAAAACTTGATTAGTGAATTTTAATTAATTAGCCGACTTATCGGAAACATTATCCACCCACATAATGTCCCCCTGACCGTATAGCTCACCTGCATAAACCGCTTAAGTGTAACTTTCACGGAATTGTTTTAAACAAATCTGTAAAACTTAAAAAGATAATGAAAGATGTTTACGTTACACCTCCCTGTAATGCCGAACTAGAGCGCAGCTCTTGAGGAGGAGGAGGGAGGGTATGCCCTCATCCCCTCCTGCTCCCCGCTCATTTAGCGGGAAGTTTAGCTACATTCCCCGCTAAATTTAGGGGGAATTTTGCCCGCTAAATTTAGCGGGGATTCCACTGAATATAGCGCGGAAGCTTTCGCGCTAAATTTAGTGGGGAAAATTTTCCGATAAATTTAGCCGGAAATTTTTTTGCGCTTAATTTAGCGGGGAATGTTTTTGCTAAATTTAGAGGGAAAATTCTTTTCCGCTAAATTTAACAGAAAAAATTCTCTCTTGCTCCTCCTCCTCCTTTCTCGGAACCCTCGTGACGTGACTTTACTCGTGACGTCACAAGTGACGTTATTATGGTAAATCTCCCATAATGCAACGCGCAATTACGCCAACGGCGAGCCGCTCAAGCCGGAAAGGGGCGCCTATGAGCTGCGCTCTAGAAAACACCCTGTGTCTCTCTCTCTCTCTCTCTCTTTCATATATATATATATATATATATATATATATATATATATATATATATATATATATATATATATATATATATATATATATATATATATATATATATATAATATATATATATATATATATAGGTCGAAACGTCGACTCCCTAAATGCTTTAAAACTCCAACAACGTTTCGAGGTGCGACTCATTACTCTATATCTCTCTCTCTCTCTCTGTATATATATATATATATATATATATATATATATATATATATATATATATATATATATATATATATATATATATATATACATACATATATATAAATTTGATTCTTTGCGTTGCTGCTGCGGGGCATGAATGCCTGTGAGAATTACACTGCTGTACTTTTTTTGCTGTTTTGGTTTAGAGAAAAAATAAAAACACTGTTGAGTGTTTTTTGAGTTGAAGCACTTAGCCTCGACGGTTCGGCACGTGAGTGGGGTCTAAATTGACTTCTTGCAGAGACATAATAGGGACTTTTAGTAAACCGTTACCGTTGGTCCTACTGCGCACGCGCGACTCGTACCGGCGTCACGTGCCTGAAACGCGTTACCCTTGTCGCCTTACCCTGATACCGCGGCACTGTGTTAAACATGGCGGCGTCCACGCTCCGCAGTGCAAGCGTTGACGGCTCACTGTTTCATAATGCTGGAAGGGCCATCTGGAAACACTCGTAGAAGCAAATATTGCTGGAGCAGCCATATTGAGTGGTGAGAGATGCTTTTATAACAATCCTGGCGGGTCGCAGAACAGGGATGTTTTTCTTCCCTATCCACAATGAAAAATTAAAAAAAAGTATTTTGATGGCAGTGCTTTTTCCTCTTTCAAGACAAGACAGCTCGCGCTGGAAACGGAGCTTCGACCGCGCTTTTCGCCTGTCACTGCGACTATAGTGTTTGTTTTGTGCGCCATAAATAAAGCAAGCCGCGTTATCAGGACACTTATTAAACGTCTCTAAACAAGACAAAATGCCTTTATATATAATCATCTTCAATACTTAGAGTGAAGACATAACACTTGCCTTTATTTTGACAACCCGGATCAACATTCTCGTGTTGGGTGATGTTAGTGGCCGCAAACTACCGGGAGTGTCATAACTGAGGTTGAGGATTTTTAAATAAGTATTTGGAAATTGAAGAAATAGTTAAAGATGCTGTATCGCCTTATACCTTTAAAAGAGTGTGAAAGCTTACTTCTTGTTGAATTTTGGCTAGTGTTTTTTCTACTATTGTTGATTGTACGGTTGTGACGTAGACGTGTATGACGCGTGTTCATGTCAATGTATTATTACTTTTGACTTGGATGGTACCCGAGTGTTATGTGTATTTATATTACTACTAGCGCTAACATTTTAGACTTTGCCCTATCATTGTCTGAATGCTGCTGAATTTTTTTATTATATTGTTTTTTTGTTGTTTTTTTGTCCCTCTTTGTTGCTGAACGATGTACACGGCTGGTGGAGCCTCGTCAGGCGGCGTTAGATCGCCTTTTGCCCCGCAGCCAAGATTACTGAGTCTCAATAAAGTTTATTATATTATTATTATACTACGGCCTCACAGTTGTGCGAAGTAGCAAGTCAACAATTTAGCAGGTTGACCTCTTCGTGATTGTAAATAAACAACTCATTCTTTCTTGTGCAGAAAGCAAAACGGATTCTATTTTCCATTTTATTTCAGTGGCGAGCACGATACCGCGGCTCCCAAAAGCAAATTGTTGTGTGCATGTTTATACAGCCGGAAGTTTAGTCTGCCTTCAACGAGCGACTTGTATCTCAGCTGTAGATGAGCAGTTCAGCCAGCGCAGTATAACCGCTAGCCTGGGGTCTTTAACGTGAATGACGCAGTAGTGATACACGACGCACGCGGGTACGATGCTCATCAGATCGAAACGGGCAGGGTGGGGGATTGAACCCAGGATCCCTGGGTTCCGCAGCGCGAGCTTTCGCTCCACGTTAAAGCTGCCTCTGTCGTCCCTGTTCGTAACATGTTAAAAATACTGCAAAATAATTTAAGATGCAAAAAAAAAAATCTTTTGCAGCGAAAGTAATTGTTTTTTTACACTCGCGCAAGTTAACATTTTGCTTCATTATTTTTTTCTGGTTTCGCTTTTTGTATGTGGGATATTTACTGCTTTTTGTTTCCCCTTCATCTGCGTGATGCATTAAAGCTTCACTGACCGAGTGCTATTCTTGCATTGGTCAAAGCCGCATATCCATAGGAGCCACTTCAGCGAGTCAACTATATCATGCATGATGTCAGCATGACGCTTCCATGTGATAAACGCCTTTCTTGTGTAGTTTTTCAGACTCCAGGAAATGTTTACAAAAGGTGAAACGATACAACGAAACTTTCAGTTCCCACGTGACATTTACTTTGACATTCACAAATGGCTAAAATATGTGACTGCAAATTTGTGTTTCATTTGTTTTGTAATGGCCGTATACCCCTAGGAATAGCCATGTAAAGATAATAAATTCAAATAGTTACCGAAGTTGAACGGATAAGCTCAGTTTGTTTTTTCAAAGGCACTAAACAAAATATAACCTGCCGCGTAATGCCATAGATGCGAAAAAAAACAATTGTTTCTTCAGGTTGTTGTGGTGGTAGGTGGGAGTGTTTAACGATATAACTATATTAGAAAACAACAAAGAAGGCGGGCTTGACGAAGTTTTGAGTGGCATTGGTACTCATTATTTATAACGTAAAAAATCATATCATCCTGAGATCGATTGTTTGATCAAAGAAGCCAGACGAAATAAAAGAGGCATATATATGAGAACGCAAGCACAACTTTCTGTGTGAATAAAAAGTGTGACAAAACACGGGAGTGCAAGACTGTGCACGTGCACTTCAGTCACAATAAGCCACTCGCTTCGAAGTGTCGTTTACATGTCGGAGTTTCGGCTCCAGCCTCTTGTCGGCTCTCGGGTGTCGCTCGATCTCATCTTTTTTGAAGCATAGTAGTGTTCGTGAGAGTCTGGAACTTTGGGTGTTGTCTATGAGAGTTTCTGGGACTTCGGTAGCCTAAACATTACACCCTTGCAAAACAAAAAAACCAGCAATCTGCAGTATTTTTTATAGGTTTTTAATGCTTTATGGTAAGCATTTCCACAGCGCGTACGGAGGCCTGTATACATGGCCGACACGCTAGCACCGCCGTGCCCACCGTGCATCCTTGCACGGCAGCGCCACTCGTCCCAGTGGCGGTAGTTTCGGACGAAGTCCCCTCTCCCCAACGCGCAGCGGTGTCTTGCTTTGCACACGTCTCAGAGAGCAAAGAGGTAGCAACAGAGCTTTTTCGTCCCTGCTAGTGACGCGCTCCAAGCGGACACGAGGAGGGAAGAACAAGGCGCTTTCCCTTCTTTCCCTTCAGACGGGAGTCCCTCCCGCCCCATCTCCTTTCGTTCTCTTTTTTCGGGCACGTCGCACTCTCCGCGTTGAATACACGCTGTTGAGCTGATTGAGCGGCAGTGTCAGCGAAGGTCGACTGTAATAGACCGATCTCACTAAGCGTTCGCGCATGCGTGACGGCGCCATAACCGTAGTTCGCGAGGGGGACAGCGCCTGTGCGCGTTAAGTAAGAATACAGTTCCCCTGATCCATGCCGGCAGCGGCGGCGACGAAACACATGGGTCAGATCGCTCCATTCGATCTCCAATCCAAACACGAGCACCTCGGCCATATACTGAACTTTTCGCCACTAATTTTGTGAGAGAAACCAACACGAAGCCGCTGAAGCAGCGAAGTTTCGGAACAATGACGGCTACGTGCCTGATCGCCCGGTCGCTCGCGTCGCGCGCGTGCTTTCGGTTGTTTCGACGTTGCGGCAACGTCGTGACCATGAACGAGAGATTCTGCTGCCGTGGGCGTGTTTTCTGGCGCTGTATTCGGTTTGTTTCCTGTGTCTGAGTGCCAACCAACAATCAACGCGGGTTTTCTCGTTTCAACGCGCCTCCAACATTGTCATGGCAGTGTTGTGCGTTGTGACCGAAGCCTTCAATCGTCTCCGATGACGCCATGTGTTCGAGAACCAGCGGGCTGACAACGGGATGACACATGACTTATCGTCGCAGACGACATTCTGTTTTACGGTACAACCGGTCGGCCTGCGGACAGCTATGTTCGAATGTTGGGCTGAACTGCAGCTCCTATCGTGCTGCGGTCAACGTAAATGTCGTCGTCTGCAATGCTCTGTTGGCCCCTCCCCGAACGCGATTGCGCTTTTGGGGCAGGACTGAGCTAGGCTTTAAGTATGACAGAAAAGGGGCATGTCTGTCATGTACACATATTTATTCAGAGCTTGGAATGTTAGCGCTATAGCGAAATAATCCGGAACTACAAAGAGGAAGCCAGATAATTTCGCTTTGTGTTATATAGCCGGATTCTTTATTTAGTCGACTAGTGGGCGAGAAATAAAAACAAACAAAAAACGTTGCTGACCTAATAATGATGAAAAATAAGTGTATATCGTCTAGTCGGTAAGATTGTATGCCTCTAAACCTAGACATAATTTTATCCAACACTATAATTTGCTGTTCGATTTCGAATGTGCCCTTTCTAGCTTTCTCGTATATGCCAAATTTATTACTTGTCAGCGTAAGACGCAAGCCAGCCGTGTAAATAATGGACGGGCCACCGGCCAGGAACTCGTCACTTTGGATGACCGAGTGCTTCCATCGATGGCACTGGGCGGATTCAACAGAGCCCCTGGCACAACAACAGGTCAATTTATTTTGTTTATGTATTATTTCTATTTATTCATACTGTTAGCCCTTTGGGACTGTTAGAGTAGTGTAACTGTACAAATGAAAAAGAATAAGAAAACGTTCTAACGCGCCGCTCAATAAACAAAAAAGACAAACTGCAGTGAAAGGATACATGAAAGCAACACAAAACAACTTCAATAAAAAACATAAAAAAACGTGCTCTATATGGATGAGGAACCAAACTTGACCTTAATATCCTTTCTACAGAACGCTTGCCAATACACATAAATAAATAAAACACAATGACAGGGACAGTTAACTTACGATGTACCAGTTGGCTAAAGCACTTTTCAATCACGTCTATATTGATACTGTTTACTATTTCTTGAGGCAGAGAGTTCCAATCTAATATCGTTCTGGGGAAGAATAAATACTTAAAAGTACCGTTGTTTGCTAATTCTAACTGATTTTGTTCTTCGTTTGGGTACATATGACCGAGTAACGAAGTAAATGAATATTTACGCAAGTGATCTCCATCATTTGCCGTGGCAGTTGAGTGCTTGGCGACCGACATCCATCTGCCTGCGTTCTATCCGGGCTCGTGTGTCAGCCGTAAGCTACAGACGATCTCATTGGCAAACATGAGCCCTGGCACATGAACAGCTTTGCACAATTCTTTGATCATCAAATCAAATTGCTCTGCTTGAGCTCGCCAGCTGGTGGCGAACGATGTAGCCTTCTTTCGCGTTTCCCTGTATTTTCTGGTTACTGCCGGCTCCAATCTATAGTAGGCGCTAGAATAGCTTATTCAGTCCCTTTGGGAATGGCTATTAGTAATGCCATTGCTTTACCGCACCTTTGTGTTATGAGGAGCTCCCAAAGGAATTGTGATGCAAGGCATAGCAAAAGGAAGAAGTGAAGTGCGCCAAGTGGGCGGTTGTCGGTGAACTCCGTATGACATCAAAGTGCTGACAACGGGAAGGCTGCGTAACTAAGTTGCGAAACGTGTGGTTCCCCACCTACACGAGAAGCCGGCTTAAGCAATACATACTGCTCATGAAACGCTCGTGTTATGTTCTCATTTAAGGCCGGTTCCCCACATGCAGCGAAGCGCTAATCTAGCGCTGCTCACGTGTCGTCAGGTTGTTTCATACTTAGCGTGCAACGCTGTCAAAGCTACTGGCGCGAGCGCGTAGTTTTATCTATGGCTTTGTTTGCACGAGAACGCGTGCAAATAATCAACGAGATCAAGTCCTATGCTCGCGCCAGTAGCTTTGACAGCGTTGCACACTTAAGTATGAAACAGAGCATAGCGCTGCTCACGTGTCGTCAGGTACGTATCGTCTGCTATGAGCAACAGCTTTGACGGTGGGATACAAAGCTGGGGAGCGCTACCGTTAGCGCTATGCTTGTAGCGCTCCGCTGCATGTGTGAACAGGCCTTTACTCTTCATCGTACTTCCAAAGCAGCAACTTGTTTGAACGGGTGCGAAGCGGATGACCGCTTTCCTATCGAGTCCTGCTAAACAGGCACTAGGGGAGCTGCCAGTAGTCCGATGTATTTACCCGCCCGAAAACTATGCTATACTTCTTTCAGTTGACACGCGGCAACGTTCCGCGTAAAGACCGACACTATCCGTTGCATTCCGGCGTCCTGGTTAAGCCTAATATCGACTTAAAAGGTTAAAACAGCGCAAAAAACAACGGACAGGGTAAAGGAGGACACAGACAGAGCGCTGTCCGTTGTTTTTTGCGTCTGTTTTAACCTTTTAAGTATGTCATACCAACTACCCCAGGCTTCAACTTTAGCCTAATACCGAGCTTGAATCATTCCATTCGGAATGATTCAAGCCATATTGCGATGAAGACGGGGGAAGAACTTGGCTCCACCGTTTGCAGGTACGAACGATGACCTGCCAGTTTATAAAGGAGGATAGGGGCCAAGATTTTTTTCTCCTTTATAAAAGAATATATAGACCTTTTTTTAAAAAAAATCTGAGAGTGTAGGTATACGACACACAATCATTAAAAAATACACATCCCTTGTTCAGCGCCTGCATATTCGCAAAATTTCGGAGTTCAAGCATCAGACATGTTTTTGTTTTACTATAAACCGTTATTTTATGTCCTGTTGAGCAATGTTGCAATCCGTAAAACAAGAAAAATGTGCGATTTAGCGCGCGTTCAACGGAAGCGTGAAGTTTCCGCATTCATTTTATTTTTCTTTTGAAGACCTTTTTAAATGATTTTCACAAATATTTAAAAAAATTCTTTTTACAATAGTCTTTGAGAGTTTCAGAAACGCAAGGTAGGGCGAACTCCGATCACCCTATTATCCCTCCATCGCCAGTCAGATTGCTGCATTAGCTGATTAACGCACCGGAGAACAAATCAGAAAGCAAGGGCAAGTGTCAAAAGCCACGCCATGCGCCTCTTAAACTGTGACTATATAGCTAGGGTTGTCGGCCACTTCAAGAACAACATCGCTTTCAGCGTCATTATTTTTATCCACAGATCAAAAAAGGCGGACAATAGCCCGAAATCATTGCTTATAGACACGCACAGGACAGAAGCAAACACACACAAAAAATTAACCGCTTTAATTTGCAATGTTGAAATCTCGCGGCTCCAAACTCCTTTTTTTCTTTTTTTGTGCGGGCTAATAAGATTGATGTTCATGGCTTTCAGTGAAACCCTGAAAATCCGCAGCCGTGGTATTATTTTGAAACTTCTTAAAATCCGATATTGTTCATTGCCCTCTGGAGAAATGCAGGGCGCGTGGTAAGTTCCCGATATCTCATTACTGCTTCCAAGCCGACGAAATTGCGTCATTTTTAGCCGATAAGGACGGATCATGGAGCCAGATATTTCGCGACGATAATGAACCCCGACCCGCGTTTCGTATAAAGCCTGCCGTGATTATAGCTTAACCCGCCCGCGCTCAAAGAATCCGCTTCTTCGGAGTAGGATGAAAGACTCGACACTTCACGACGCAATGCAGTTAGAGCGGACGCGAGGTGGACGACGTGTCACAAACTCGCCGAGACGCGGGAACCGTAGCGTCAAACACCACACGTCGGCGTCCAATCTACCGACAGTTTAGAGGAGCCGCAGTCGCCGCCCCGCTTGTCTACATCGTACAGAAAGAACGCTGCGTTGGCTGCAGGCACGATGATACAATTACCCGCGAACACGCTCTCCTAGCGCGTGTTCGAAGTTCGATAGACACAAGCTCCAAGTTCGAAACTCGAAGTTCGAGAGACACGGAACAGACAGTGTCCGCAGACCGCCTATTGTACGATGTCCATTGGCAGTGTCACCGTGGTTTCAGAGCATAGCTAATCGCAAGGTCGACGCAAGTATCGGCGTATACTGCATGTTTGAATACACCGCAAAATTTTTAAAAAAAAGATAAAACCGGATCAACATTGCATTTCGTGAAGTCATCTTTCTTTATGTTTAGGGAAGAAACAGGGAAGTCGGGAGCGAACGCTTGACTTCCTCTACCCGTAGAGCCACCATCCGTACGTCGCGGTCACACTGTTAATGCGTTATAAAAAAGAGACAGCCTGTTTTCACTTGTTTGTGTCTTCCCTGCTTCCAAGCATATATACGTAAACAAATTTAAAAAAGAAGCTTCGCACATGTTTTATGCGTGCCCCCGGATAATTTTTGTCATCATCGTGTCTTTTTGTATAATGTAGCATCGGCGTGACTGCAAATTTCGACTACCGTAGCTTATTGTTTTTTCAACAAGTAAAAAATTGTATATAAGAACCGTTATTAGTAGGTGTATTAACTCCCACGGCTGACATCCTCTCGACGTCATATTTCCAATGTGTCCTTGTCGCGCGCGAATCACTTACCTTTTTCCGGTCTCACGTTTGAGTCTCATCGTGTATATATCAATGGAATAACGGAAACAACGCGCTACCAATATCTTCTTTCGCGTAAAAACTTGACATATAGACGCTATTAAAAACAAAGAATTACAAGGGTAAATGAAATAGCAATCCAGACAGCTCAACTCGCGTCATACGCAGTTATTTTCTATGGTGCCACTTTTCTCGGTTTGGCTTCAATGACGGTAAAAAACAAACACAAAGAACAGCTTACGACATTTCATAAACATCATCGGCTTGCCCGTTTCTAGTCGCCATTATCGCCCCCCGAAAAACTTACAAACTTCAAGAAACAACTGCGCGAACAACGCGCGAAGATGGCCAGACTCACCGTTGGACGCGCCGCGTAGAATTTTCCCAGAGTTAGGACAGTCCGAAGCGCACCGAACTCGCCGGCAAACTAACGGGCCCGCAAAACTCGCGCACACGACCCGAACCTCTCCCGAAAAGATCCGAGGGAAAGAGGAGGAGCGAGCGCACCGAACGCGCATGCGCGACTCTGCAACCCTTTCCAGCTTCCTTTCCATCTTCTCGCGCATCCTCCTCACTTTCCTCCGCCCGCGCAATCGTCACGCGATGACGTCATAAAAGAACGCCACACCAACCACCTCCAACGAAAACGTCTCTTTTCCCGGCCGTGCTTTTCTCTTTTTTTTTCTTTATTCTGGGGGGGGGGGGGGGGAGTTGGAAGCGATCAATACACTTATTGAATGTAGCTAGTGATGTCGCGAACTCTTGACGAACCTGAGATTCGCCTGGGTTCGGCGAACCTGCGACCTTCCAGAAAAGTTCGACAAAGTTGGACTACGTAATGGACAGTGTTGCCTGACTTCCACGCAAGCCTTTCAAACTTCAGAAAGCAACTAATTTAGAAAGTAGTTTACTTTATATTTCATAAAACTAGTACTACCTGTTTACACATTAGAAAAGCAAGCGTAGCTGCTTTGAATGCTTTAGCTAGTTTATTAGCGGTAATTAATAAAGGTAAATACCCAACATATATTGCATTTCTTATCGGCGACATGGTTTCAGGCCGTTGTCACTTCTAAGTTCTCTCATGTGTACGACAGTCGAACTTAACTTTTGTCGAAATTTTTTCTAACTTCGCGCTAGATTTACGAAAAAAGTCGAACCTGGCCGAGCTTGAACCCCGGCAGTTTCGCGACGTCCTTACTTGTGGCACCTCTGCTCGACAAATGTTCGTGTTCAACCAACACCATCTAGAAGGCATGGCACTAATGATGGCGTTGGGGGAGGATGAAAGGGATCGAATTCGTTCAACACACGTCGCTGGTAACTCGACAGTTGAAGCGAGTGCTTTACTGGGATAAAGGTACGGCTCCTCCAGATTCCCTTTCATACAAAGAACTATACATCTTTGTCACCGCCAGTTTTTGTCCTCATTGCACTTCTGGACCACAAACGGAAACGGAAAGCTTTTCGGGAGTATCCTCTCACTTAATGGTGTTTGCCAGCTAAGAAAGCCGAGCTCGCCCAATAAATAACTCGGTGCGACAACAAAGCTCGGCGATGTTGCGACAGACGTCGGCGGAACTGAAGCCGCTAATGTGATATCACGAAGCTGCAGGTAGTGTGAGATGTGACGAATCGTTTGATCCTCGCATCAAATTGCATCGACTAAACCTCAATTTGTTTTTTAGTCTATAATTTATTCTAATATTGGCCTTCTGTGAACCGCCATCTTTGTTAACTGGGCTGTGAAATGAGTTCTGAGCATGCGCACAAGCTCTCTTCTGCTGACTCTAAGCGCCGTGCATGCGTCCTCTGCAGAGTGACTCGTCGTTTTTCGCTCGAATGATGAGCGCTATATAGCAACGCCAGGTGGCTTCCTATTCCCCATATATTTTGCTGCTATGTACTTCAACTGAAGAATTCGCCCACTTTATCGGCAACTCAAGGAATAAATGAACTTACGTGCATGGTGAAAAATGAAAACACGATAATAGTCTTGCCACTAATCATCCACTCAGGGGTAAGGCTAAATATTAATATCGAATGTTTTATCTAGGTGCTAATGAAGTATCCAGTTATCTAAAACGTTCCTCCCCTCCCCCCCCCCCCGCCCCTCCAAACAAAATAAATATATATATATTTTTTTTGCAAAATAAATTACGCATTGCAGAATGGTATTTCTCCTCACAAATGAAGCGTTAGCGGTCTGAACCAGATGCCAAAGTTTCAGAATTAACCGTCGTCTCATTCAAAAGTTATAAGCAATTTTCTGAAAATTTCGATGGGAAAATGGGATTAGTTTTTCCCGCTTTCACTAACTGGCGCCATTCAGCTCTATGTATTTGAGAGCTCCAGCGGCCAGCATTTTCCACTACAAAAATTTAAAAAATATCGCTGAAACATTTTTTATAAGGTAATGGCTACTTCAGAAACTTTGGTATCATTTTGATCGGTACGGTTTGTGCGAAGAATGAGGATTCGGCGATGCAGAGTTTAATTTGGCTGTGAAAATGACCGTATAAATATTTTTTTCTTGGAAGGGGGGGGGGGAGGACGCTTTAGTTCACTGAAAAATTCGCCCACCTTTTTTGATGGTTAAATGGAAGTATGTTTATTGTGAAAAAAAAAAAAACTACAATGGCAGTCCTGCCACTAAGCATCAAGTCAAGAGAATACACAGAAAGAATAAAACACACGAAGGACGAACACAGACACACACAGTTCTTTCAATGAGCAACGAACATTTATGAGATGCCCATGATGCTACGACCGTGAACTTCAAAGATTTGAAAGAAAGAGAACGAAAAATTAAACGAAAATAAAGAAAATGAAATTGCCCAGATTTAAAATAAAACGAAATTGCTCAAAATTTTAAAATACCAAATTAACGATAAGACATTTCTGGAAATTTACCCCTTAACAAGGGGAAAAGGAAGAAGAAAAAAAATAAATAAAGGAAAATTAACCCCTGAATTAAGGGGAAAGGAAGAAGAAATTAACCCCCGAAAACGGGGAAAAGGAGGAAGAAAAGAAAGGAAAAGAAGGCAAATTAATAAACGATCAAAACTACCTTCACGATAACTCTGGCGCGAGGAACTCTAGCTCTTTTGATGACAACACCAGAGAGGGCTCAGAAACATTGTTCGCGGCGTATTTGATCTTAAAGGCCTCAATTATTTCTCGCCCACACTTTTCTCTGTGTGTTTCAAGCACTGTGGTGTTTTCGAAGTTTGGGGTGCAATCGTGGCAGGTACGGGCATGCACGACTATGGGGTGAAAAGAGTCCGATGATGCCTTGGTGACTTCTAAATGGTGCTCCCTTAGGCGAACATTTAGGCACCTTCCAGTTTGGCCGATGTATTGGCCTCCGCAGCTCAGTGGAATTGAATAGACTGGCTTCTCTTTACATTTAACATACTTGTTGTGGTGCTTGATGGAGCATTCGGGTGGTCGACACTCGTTGTTCACCCTCTGGCACATTTGTTTCAACTTCATTCTACATGTGAAGACCACCTTCGTGTCAAATCGAGCAGCAAGGGTCTTCAGGCGGTGGGCGGTGTTGTGCACGTATGGTACGCAAACCAGACGTGAATGACTATTTTGTTTCAATGGAGGACGGATGGGGCCCGTGATGAGACGCTGAAGGGTTGTACGGAGGAGGTCGGCTGGATAACCTGCTTGGAGAAGGCGGTCATGCTGTCGCAGGACGCTTTCTGATGAGAGGTGTGAACAGGATTTCGAGCGAGAAGAGGCAAACAAGGTTCGAATGATTCCAAGCTTTACCGACTTGGAATGGTTACTACAAAATGGAAGGACAGGTTTTTTGGAGCGTTGCTGGAAGCTCCAGCATAGACCTTGAGGATGAAGATGAAGTTTTAAATCCAGATACTGGTAGACCTTCATCTGTTGGATCTTCACTCGTGAAGTTGAGACCCGACGAGCAAGAATTGAAGGCTTCACAAATGGCCGGAGAAGAGAGATAGAGGACTGAAAGAACTGTGTGTGTCTGTGTTCGTCCTTCGTGTGTTTTATTCTTTCTGTGTGACCCTGTAGTTTTCAACGCGCTCTGCTACGTGTACTTAAGTCAAGAGGTTTCGATAATATCGGCAGTATATATGTAAGTTGGTGCTATTGAAGTAGTTGAGTGATCTACACGTGGAGCAGATGTGTCTTATTTGCTTGCTCCTGCAGACCTGCATCTCTTATGTATTCAAACGCAAAGTCCGTTTTTTGTTGTTTTTTATTCGGTTTTTCGGAGAGCCACCTGTGTGAATCCAGTCTCTTAAGGGTGCCTGCTTGAGTTCAATCCCCACCCCTGCCCGTTTCTATCTGGATGAGCATCGTATAGGCGTGCGGTCGTGTATCACTACTGCGTGATGCACGTTGAAGACCCCAGGCTAGCGGTTCTACTGCATTGGATAAATTTCTCATCTACAGCTGGGAAACTCATCACCCGTTGAGGCAGACCAAGTTCTAGGCTGTATAAACATACACACAACCCAATCTTTGTTTGCTTGAGTTTATCTAGAAGTTTTAATGAGCGCTCACGTTCCACTGTTAACGACTACCACAAGATATACGTCATGTTCGCGCGCTTTGACTCCGCGGTTGCATCGGAGTTTGCGCACCTCCCACACGCCCAGTCTTTTCCACGTTACTGAAAACAGTAATCGCTTACAATTGCAATTACTTTTGGTACAAAGTATTTGTTTAGATTGCTTCACTGCTTGAGAAAAAAAGAAACTAACCTTTACCTTAGAAAGTAACCGTTAATTTTCCGATTACTTAAGATCCTCAAAACAGCAGATTTTTCTCCCGCTTTGAAAACAGACCCTTCGCACTGTCTAATATTAGAATATAATCACATGATGGCGAACTTTCCATTTTGTTTTTGGCACTTTTGGCAGCAGGGGCAGCGCCGGTACACACTGCTGACTTCTTCCTGTACTATTTTCAGTTTTTACAAGATTGGTCATTGATCGGATTGCTGCCGGGATGCTATGAGCCTTCGCACCTGCTTCAAGTAATCAACGTGGAACGACAGTCCAAGAAACCTTCATCGTCCTCTCCACGAGCACGTTCGGTCAGCGGTTGAGCTGTGGCGGCAACGCCCCACAGTTCAACCGGCCTTATGTAGTAGACATGGCACGCCCCAATGCCTATACTTTATAAGGGCCACCCAGAAGCACGAGGCATCACTTTGGCAGCAGCGGCGGCGCAAGTACAAACGGCTGACTCCTTCCTGTGGTACTATTTTCAGGTTGGTCTTGAATTTGAATCTGCAGTAAGAAGTATCCGTT
>JAZHYW010050348.1:0-11757 GCA_037355805.1 Ixodes ricinus | reverse complement strand
CAGAAGGAGGTTATGTGGCACTTTGTCAAAAGCTTTGGCAAAATCCAGAAATACAGCACTAGTGGGGTAGCCGGAGTCAAGGTTTAGGTGAAGGTCATTAGTAAGAAATAGGAGCTGCGTTTCACAAGAGAAGTTGCGGCGGAAACCGTGCTGGGCGTTACTAAAAAGGAGTTGTTTTCGAGGAAATCAAACAGATGCGTGAAAATGATATGCTCCATGATCTTAGATGGGATGCAAGTAAGAGATATAGGCCTGTAGTTGAGGAGAGAGGACTTACTGCCGCTTTTGTGGACTGGAATGACCTTACCGATTTTCCAGTCCCCAGGCACCATCCCCGACTCCAAAGACTGCTGAAATATTTTGGTCAGAAATAAACTACAAGACAGGCTAGTGTTACGTAATATTTTAGTGTTTATATTGTCAACGCCAGAGGACGACTGAGACCTTTAATGAGTTAATAATTTGTGTGCGTGGCATTTAAATGTGTTTCCTGTAAACACAGGGCTGCAGGTTTGTGTTCCTGCAGAAGATACTCAACGTCGTCAAGGTTAGTAAGTAATCCCCTGCAATTCAATTGAAGAAATGTTGCAGCCATGTGTTGGAGATTCTTACTTCAGAGGTGTTATTTGTTTTTTACTTTTATGGCGGGCCTTGGGAGTCTGCCACTTCATCCACGGGTTCTGGGTCCTGTGGCGAGGCCTTCCCAGAAGCTATGGAGAGACTCTGGCCACGAGGCGCCAGGCCTCGGCCACGACCACCTCCAGCCAAAGAGGCGGCGGAGGTGCCAGGCAGGGAGGCATTGGAGACTTCCTGTTCTTGCCCTTTGGGTGCTGGAGTGCACAGGAACCATGCCGCTCCTTGGATGCGGATGTCCTCTTTAGAGCATGGGCCCCTCCCCCTTGAAGGGGATCGGAGGGCTACGGAAACAAGAAAAAGGCGGACGATTCGGACGGTTCTGCGGCGGATCGCTCCTCGAATGTTCCAGGTCTTTCACGTTCCCGCCAAGACGCCCGCACATGCAAGCAAAAAGTACCTGGAGCCTGGTGCCGAATATCGAACACAACAGAGCTATTTCGCAGGAAAAGAGCAAGCACTGCCGTGCCGCAGGCAAGCGAAGCGGCAGTACCGATATTGCAAGAATGTGCCGGCGACGCCGAATCCGACTCACAGAGCCGACAATCGCAGAGCCTACGACAATAGAGACGGCTCCGCAGCCGACAACCACCAAGCCTACGACGACGGAGCAGGCGACTACGCCGGAAGCGACCCTGGAGCCCACAGTAAAGGAGCCGATGACGACGGAGCCGACAGCGCATTCACGATCGCTGTGGATGATGAGCTCGCGAGTGACAGCAACTTGGAACATTTTATTTCACAGTTTTACGGCACAAGTTTTGCAAATACCAAGTTGTCTGCAGCAGATGCCATGATCGGCATCATTAATTACAACGTTGCAGCGAGCCTGAACTGGTCTAACCTGGAAGGGCTGCTCAAACTTGTGAACTTTCTATTTGGCAAGGATGTGCTTCCGGGATCAAAGTTTTTGCTTAGGAAGATGTGGTCCAAGCTTAAAGAGCTGTTGACGAAGCACCACTTCTTCTGCAAGAATGTGGCACCAATGTTGTTGCAGAGATTCAAGATGGGACACCGTGTCCAAACTGTCAAGCCGTCGTCCCCACAAAGAATTTCTCCCAACAGAATTTCATCACAATGCTCGACCTGAAGCTGCAGTAGAGGTACTCTTGGCCGACAAAGGTATTGCACAAAAGCTCTTCCAGTCTCTCCACGAAGAATGAAAAGCAGTCAACACCATGAGAGATCTCATGGATGGAGCACTTTATCAAAAACAGACGACCAACAGCTCCTTGTGTGATATCACACTCACCGTGAATGCTGATGGTGCGCGAGGTTTTAACTCGAGCAAATCGTCACTGTGGCCACTTGAGTGCATAGTCAATGAGCTGCCGGCGCACAACGCTCTTTGGGTGTTGATGGGTAGAGTCGCTGATGACGAATATCTGCAGAAGAAAACAAAAAAGTGAGTGGAAATCGGTAAACCGGAAGCTCCATCATTAACGGACATGACGTCAAAATGACTTTCGCTATTACGCGCTCCAAAAACATAATGCAAGATGGGGTGTAATGCGTCCGCGCCGTCCCGTCGAACTATGGACTGCACCCCACCAATCGAGTTATTGTATCTGACGAACAAGCGCAACCGGAGCCATCGGGATGCTTTTGAACTCCTGGAGCATGTATTTTGGAAGCAGTACCGCCTGGCAAAGACTTTAGTGCGGTGGCTGTGTGACGAACTACGCGAGGAGCCAGAGCTGCAGAGACTGCGTCAGTCAAGTACTGTCATGACTGTGGAGGACCAAGTGCTGTGCGCCCTTCAGTTTTACACTATGGGGAGCTTCCAAGGCATGGTGGCAAGCGATGAGCCCATAGCACGGCGCATTGCATAGCATAGCGCATTGTTTCCTACAATCACCTCAGTCGTGGATTTCTTCTTGCTACTATTTCCCTCCTAGGCACCGTGGTCTACCAAAATGGGTTTACCATCGCTTCAAGAAAACCGGCCCTGGTGGTAAGCCCGTTCTAGATCAAACTGAAAACACTTCTCACAGCCAGCATGGAAATTGACGCCAGGCACGCCTGTTGAAAGAACTCATTCCATACTGACTTTGGACAGAGGCACCACAATGTGGTAGGAATTCATGTGACGAAAAAGAGCCTTCATCACAAAAGCACGAAGCTTTTGGTACAAGACAGCTGTACGAATATTTCCAGAATTCGCACGACCGCAACACAACGGAACAAGGAAGCAAGACGGGACAAAAAACTCAAACGACAGATGGCACGCCGCCAAAGGAACTTTGAAAGGCATGAAAACAGTCGCCTTCGGCCCCAAGAAACACGAAGGGAGGACGTGGCACCTCGAGCTTCCTAACAAATGTACATTACTCAGAACCCCTGCCTACTTTTGGATGGCGAAATGTGGAGGCAGCACAACGAAATTGATGACGACGCTCTTGAACTGCGTCGACAACTTTGTGGGCGTAAGGGAAACTGTGTGGAGGAATGTCCCTGCAAGACGACAGGACGTGATCCCAGGCCCTCTGGTGATTAAGGATCCTGCTGCGGAGATGCTTCTGTTCTCTTTCTTGAGATCGAAAATTTTCAAAAACGCCGAAGACTATGTTCAAGCAAAAGACACACAAAATGTTCGATGCAACATGGCATGTCGTTTGTTCTAAAGGATCAATCCAATCCAAGGCGTCTCGTGCCATCGCAATTTTTGCTTTGTGTTGAGGATCGTGTTGGTGAGAGCATGAGACACTTCCAATGAAGATGAGGAGCCAAAAGTTAGGGTGGAAAGCAAGTTCCAGCCTTCCTGGCTGGAACACAGACTACCGCCATTGGGCGAGACCAGACACGAATGACCCCTTCCGAGTGAAGAGCATGATCTGTCGAAAGTCGAATGATATTTGCGAGAAGTTTCAGCTGCGGCAACAAAAAGTGTTTTACATAGCATGCCACGGACTGCAACCGTTTTTTGCTTCTCAAGTGCAGGACCTGGTTGGAAAATCTGAACATTTTGTAGTGCTCTTCGACAAAACGATGAGCGAGTACCTTCAGAAAAAGCAGCGGGACCTTCATATGCGGCTTTGAAACAACGGTGAAGTGGCAACCATGTACTCTACGTCATCATTTCTTGGTCATAGCACAACAGCTGACCTTTTTGAGAAGTTGACAAAGAGCCTCGAGTCTCTTCCGTTGAACAAGGTTGCGCAGCTTTGAATGGATGGCCCCAATGTGAACTGGAAACTTTTTCATGACTTCCAGCAGCACTTAGGGAGCAACTTTCAAATACACTGTTTGGATGTCGGATCGTGTGGGCTGCACACTGTGCACAACGCATACAAAACGATGCTGCATTTAGTCAGGGCTTGCATGTTGCATGAACGGGGAATGTGGAGGGGTGGCAATATGGAGCTGGCATGAAAGAACTCAGACAGAAGCAATAAAAATGGCATGTGGATAACTTGAGCTGCTTTAAGCTGGTGGCACTTGGCTGTTGGCTCATATTGCCACGGCCTCAGAACATATTTCCACAGAAACAGACAAGCAAACAGCACCAAGCCGTTCTATAGTTGAGCCTGATCATTGAGGATCTCGCACTACCTTGCACTCTATCAAAATCTTCGGTCACGTGGCGTACAACGCATAAAGCTGAAGCTTGAGGGCCTGAAAGCACATAATTGAAGTTGCGAATACCCACCATGAAAACCGAGTATACAAGTAGTGCTTAAAAAGTTTTCGATTCGTAGAAAAGAAACATCAACGACAAGCCCCAAGTATTGCAGTAAGTTACTCAATGTCCCTCTTTCAGATGCCGAGTGGACACCAGGCGAAACTAAGCTGCTGCTTGACTATTACGAACGCTAGTTCCCCCAAATTGGACCCCTCAAAAAATGTAAAAACAAGAAATGCGTATTTATTAGAATCTCAGAAGACCTGCGAAAGTCGTGACTTGACAGATATGTGGGCCAATAGATCTAAAGTAAAAGGCCAGTGCTCAAAATAAATCGATGTACACGATCAAATAGATGAGAGGGTTATCTCCCAGTAACAAAGCAGGATGAAAGGGTATATGCTATTTTAAAAAAAAAAGGGAAATTGATGCTGCCGTTTGTCCTCAAGACGAGAGCAAACCCCTAGAATGCGTATGGTAAACATAACATCTCCGCAGTGAGATGTTATGGTTAGAGACCATATATATACATATTAGACATCTCTGCGGTGAGATCCTACGTAAAAAGATCATATATATACATATTATCTCTCTCTCTCCCTCATTTCTGTCGCCCAAACGAGGCCTGCTGGAGTGAGCTATCCTAATAAAAATAAATCCTATTACCAAATTAAAGCTCTTGTTTGTCTGTTTGCCAGCGCGATCACTTGTGTTAACCGGCGATTTTGGCTTCTTTGCTTGTCTTCAACAATCACGCCGTTCCCGGAACCCCAGGTAAGATCTTAAGTTTACCTGACACAACTTCTGAAATTGAACACTAGATTTGTTTCTAATTTTTTTTCATCTGACTCTGATATTTATTTTCAGATGCATACACAATGGTAGAACTCGGGCCTTCGTCTTGGATTAAAGAAGGTCAGTGTGCTTGGCCGAGAGACAAAGAGAAAGTGGCGAGATTGGTAAGGAGATCTGGTTCTCCAGGGAAAGATATAACAAGTATGCGCGACATAATTGTCAAGAAATCAAACAGTGAGTGTAACGTATGTTTGTATTGCCAGCAGTGCTCATGCTAAGTTTTATTATGAAGTCACGCATGTTGTCAATTCGTTTCTACGAGTCTTATGTGTCATAACGCGTATATCTAACAACTTTAGGAACCCATTTTGTTTTCTCATGTTATTTCTATCTCTTGTATGAAGCCGCATTGAGTTTGCCTTAGTCGTGTGGAACCCCATGGGAGTGACCATAATTGCCTAGCATTGAGCGTATCCAAAGAAAAATTTATAAGTGTTTCATGATCGTCATTAACAACCCAGCATATTGCATGACTATAATAGAATTTGTGATGTGATTGGCTTGAAATCTTTGACGGATGATTCAGGATTTCACAATCTTGTACAAGGTTGTAACTGGTTATCTAGACTGACCGGTGCTACTGAACTGTGTATGTTTCCGTGTTCCACAAAGAGTTAACCGTGTTCACTCCTTATTCTATCCTTCTCCTCTGTACAAAACTGTTCCCATGACTCGTTTGGAACAGTTTTTTAACAAATACGACTCTAGCTCAGGTAATCTTGATATTGACATTTTTTGAACCCGAAGGAAAATTTCGAGAAGGCAGTAATGTTTTCTTTCATCCTGATATGTAGACCTTTGTTTTGTGGACTGGATGTGATGTTTTTCAGTGCGCCACTAAAAATGCCAAGGGCTATACAAGCAAATAAAAATAAGTTCTTTATGTTTTCTCAGAGGTCATATGAATGAAGAGCGGAGAAGGCTGGATGGGTTTAGATTCAAGCCGGACACATCAGATGACGAGCTCCCGGGGAAGAAAAGCTTTTTTCCCCTGCTTGTTTCTTTAACGACACATGAGGACACGGATTCAGAGCAATTTTAAGTCATACCGTCCGGACTATCCTCCGCATCGCAGAGCTTGGGTAGCATCAATTGACTCGTATGTCACACAAGGCAAGGGCAGTCTGATGCCCTTGCAGTATTTACATATTTTTATATGCCTTTGATTTCTTTGTAATCTACATTGTACCGATTTCGTAGGTCGCCGCTTAAAAATGGAACGCAAGACACCAAGTACCAATCAGGATGATCACTCAGAGTTAATATTGCCAGTGACTAAGGTTGTTACTACAGTGTTGAGCTTCTTAACAATGTGAATTTTCACAGCATAACAACAGATGCCGAACGTCTGCTTTTAGGCGTCACCACAACTTCGAGGCGAACGAAGGCATTTGTTTTCATAATGCCACATTATTTATTTGCTCTTTTCATTCCGCACAATTGAGTTTTTCTTCCGTACATGCACAATTGAGTTTTTCTTCCGCATTTCCACAGTCAACGGTCAGATGCTCGACTCGCGCAGTGAAAGCCCGATGGCCTCCGAGAGTAGTGCTCCTCAAGTGTCGTCAATGCCAGTTAGAGTTTCTCCTTGAAACCACACTTATCGCTCAGTGAGCATTAAAAAAAATGTTACAACCAAACTTTTTGGAGTTTTAGTAGATCGCTCTGATACCATAATAACGATACCCGATACGATAATAATGCATGCACAAAGGCGGCAGCGAAGTATCGGGTACAGTTACTGGAATAATCTGGACAATCTATTAAAACTCTTATTTTGATGCCTCTAGACTTGTTCACCACAAGCTGAGGGTCGCCCTTTTCGGACACGCAGTGGGGGACAGCGGGTGTATCAGCAAAGGACAAGATTCCATTTATGCTTTTTTATTTCTTTCGAGTTTCAAGCGTTGTTCCTCGTATATTATCCCACGGATCTGATTGCCTTTCTGAGGGAGGGAAACATTGCACGATTGTGCGCCCACCCAATATTCTTCATTTGTTTATGCATCATAGAACAAGTGGTTACACATGCAAGTCACCAATGGCAATGTTTTGTTCTGATCCACGAAGATGGGTCCCGGTCAACGCCACCAATACCGGTCATCTGGACGCCAGGGTTCTAGGACACATGGCAGTCCCAGCCACCGAGGGCGGCAACCGGCCAGTTACACGGAACCGCGGCCAGTGGACAAGACGTGCCAGAGGCACCGGAAACGGCCTCTGCCGTCGATGCCGGAAAGTCCGTGAAGGACGGCCACGACGACCTGGACAGTATTCATTAGGGACTCCTCCCAAGGTTGCGCATCGGACTTGAGCTGGAGTGACCAGCCCACACCAGAGCACGCCGGCCCCTCTGCTGCAGTACCGGAACCGTTCCAGGGACAAACGTTGGAGGAACGCCACCCCACAGAGCCGGCCGCGCACTACACTTTGGAGGAGACGCACCTCCTCTCGCCTGCTCTGTAGGGTTCCTGAAATATGCCGGGCGGCCCACCTCCGAGAGAACCTGCATGGAGAGCGCGCAGACGCGGATCGCACCGACCGGATAAATCGTCTCGGGGACCGTGACCTGGAGCCCGCCACAGCGCTCCTACAGCACCGCCGTCAACACCTCCTGCAACGACAACCCCCTCCCAACAATGATAATGACAATACAGTACTTAAGATGCCGGATGCTTAGGACGGGGGAGGGGGAGAGTGGGGGCGAGGGTCCGCCACCGTGCCCAGGGCCCATAGACTGCATCCCGAACTGGCCTCCTGGACTGGCCTCCCGAACTGGCAACTCCTGGACTGGCCTCCTAGACTTGCCTCCAGCCAGGTTGCTGAGACAAGCATGCACATGATGATTGTGGGAGCTTAGAATCTATAAAGGGGACATGCCCACGGGACGGTGGAGGACGGACCAAGGGCATGGAGACGTGTAGGTGGAACGCCACGGCATTGTTGTACTTTACTACTAACAAACCATTCCTGTTATACTAATAAATGGAGTTTCTTGTCGTGGAAACCCCGGCTTTGTGTTGTTCCTCCGGGATGGGCGTGCAGCAAGGCAGGCAACCTGACCACAATTTTAAGCCCTCTCTTCGTGGATCCAGACTTCCAGCGACGTGTACTGACAAACCTGAGCATCCTGTGGCACGGCCAAGTAGAACTCCGAAGAGATGTTGTCTACTCTCCTGCTTGGGCAAGAGAAAGAGAGGAGGTGGCCTCCGAACCAGCGCTACGTGCTCCGCTTGATTCTGCGGAAGCAGTGACGATTTTTGATGACGATCTAAACGATGCCAGCCGAGAAGCTCTGGCGAGCGTTTGCTCTTATCAATATGTTTCTAAACTATAGGTCTGACTTTGGTCGAGGCGTGTGTTTAGCGTTTGCTTGAGCTATACGTATAAACTTCGTTGTTTTAAATTAGCATGCAGGTAGCTTTAAAACATGCTAATAAATAAAAAATAAAGTATTAAAGCCCTTGTGATTTTAAAGTGATATTTATAGAAGGGGTGAGTCTATGCTTGCATGTCAGCACTAAAATTGTATGTTAAGGACCTTTTTTTTTCTCTAAAGAGTGCCAACCACTTGCACATTTGTACGGGGCAACTCACGGAGATAACTCTGAATGAAAGTGAGAAACGCTTGAAATTATCTAGTGAAGTGAAAATGCTGCACTTTAGAACTACGAAGCCTATGGTCAATTTATTCATACGGACCCTATAGGTTAAAGCAAAAAATAGCATTATATGACCCGGAATAAGAACGCAAGGTAGTCGAAAATTTGTCTGCTTGAAAGCTACTTGTATTTGTTTTGTTCTTATTATAGTGTAGCAAGTTACTAGGTGCTCGAATGGGAACATCCTCTAATATTCTACATAAACAAAAATAACAAAAAACGCAATTTCTACATACAACAGGCAAGCGGTGATGCGCGAAGTTACGTTGGTTTTGTCATGAACCCTGACTATTATAGCTCTGAACTGCACGCTGGAAACTCACCTTCCAGATTGTGGAGCTGACGTCGTTCGGGGCATTGACAGTCGACGCAGCAGTGGAGGCCATGTTCGCCTTTCTAATGACAGACCGAGCTGCGTCCCAATTCAAGTATGGACGGTCGAAAAGGAAAAGAAAAATTCCGAAAGCTCAAGCTTGGGAAGATCATACTTGGCGAGTAGACTTTTGCCGCGCAACTCCTTACGTTTATCAACTTACATAATCGCCATCTATTGGTTTCAGATGCTGTGAGGCGGACCAAGCATCTGCGATACGCCACCAAAGATGAGGTGGAGCATGAAGTGAAGGAATGGCTGTGCCATGGAAAAGAGCGGGATGCTGCTAAATAAAAGGTTTTAGTACATCGTCTCCCAATACCTTCGATACCGTATACGATTATATGATACGTGCTATACGATTATAGATACTGAGAGGACACCATTGTTTCTCTATACGAATGTTTCATTTCGGCTCACGATACACAGCACAGCATGTACATAACTACATAACCCACGTACGATTGCTCACTGTAAACATTTCAGAACTCTGCACTGATTAATAATAAAAATACCTTCAAATCGTATTGTTGGACATTAAACCAGAGGATGCACTCTGCATTGCAAAACCTCCCAACCGACCGCAGCGGATGCTACTAATACATCTCACCCAATCTCTGTGAACGTAGCATGTGATACGCTTTCCGCCCGTCAATGCGCTGCCTCTCTAAGGCCACATAACACGCAACAGACTTGGATTAGTTCCGATCAATGGCGTATACCAAGAATTTTTTCAGGGAGGCTGGGATGCTTGGGATGTCCATGATGTGAGGTGTGTGTGTGTGTGTGTGTGTGTGTGTGTGTGTGTGTGTGTGTGTGTGTGTGTGTGTGTGTGTGTGTGTGTGTGTGTGTGTGTGTGTGTGTGTGTGTGTGTGTGTGCGCGCGCGCGCGTGTGTGCGCGCGTGCGTGTGTGCGTGCGTGTGTGTGTGTGTGCTGGCGTGTCGTGGTGGTGGTGGTAGTGTTGGTGGTGGTGGTGCCGATAGTGAACCGTAGAGCTCAAGCAGCCTCCATTTCTTGAGTTCGGTGTTGTTCCGAGGTAGAAGAGCATGACACTGATGTTAGACCTGCGTCACTTCAGCGCAACGCGGTTCTTCCGATTGTTGCACTCGCTTGTGACGCTGAATCGCCACATCATGGGCTTGCTGGTCTCCTGACGGATGCTGGGCATGATGCCGACGTTTCACTGCCGCTGCAGCGACTCGACCTGCTGTGCCCATACAAGCCCGCGGTTCACATGCTGCCTCTGCTGGCCATCGGTCTGCTGTTCTTTATCTTGTCCTTTCCAGCCCACTGAGCTCCGCGCACTTTCTCACGAGACATGCTTTTTGCTCGTACTGTTTTCTCGTTCTGGGTCTGTAGCTAAGACAGCAGCGTGCTCGCAATACACGACGATAACCGAGGTTCAATCCCTTGTCACCAAAAAAAATATTTTACAAAAAAAAAGATTAAACCTTGATTTTACGAAACCCGATCTTACGAATTTTCCCATTTAACAAACAAATTCGGATTTCCCACGCAGCCTATGCGCGAGGTCTCCTTCCTCGATTTTACGCAAGCAGTCGCTTCCCTGCTGCGAGGCTAGCAGCCAGACGGAAAATGGCGAAGCCATCGCTTGCAATTGGCTGCCGGGCACCACACATCGGTCGGAAAACTCCATCATGCCAAAGACCGATTCGAATGTGGAACGCAAGATTGCAAACTTGATTTTCGAGGGTGCTTAGAGCATGTAGATTGCATTATCATCATAAAAAGATGATCTCTAAAAGCTCTTTAGTGCCCCTTTAAATCTTGACTTCAAGCAACATACTCTACCTACATTTCATTATTTATTGAACCTTAGGTTGGTATTATACGAGGGAGGGCTTACATTCATATTTTTACCACTAGAAATTTCCCAACTGTGTACCGGTAGGTTGTGGTTTCCACTGCTCTCTATCTCCCAGTCACATGCAGTGAGGAAAAAGAGGTCAGATATCAGAGTTACTAAGCCACCTTTGGCACATCTTCATAGATAAAACTAATAGAATTTATAAACTTTATGTTTATCACAACCAATGAATTAGAAACATGGTACTGTAAAGAAACTATATGAATGCACAGTCAGGGAGCTTCAAAACAGTACAAATGACTTCTGGGATCTTCAGCATGACATCCTTATGCAATGCAATGCTGATATTAGTTTGATTTGGTTTTTCTCAGCAAATACTGTATGTGAATCTGAAGTAAAACAATGATTGGGAGCTGTTTTAATAGAAGTTTTCTTCTTAGCAATAAAAAGATGGAGGTTTTTTGCGGCGTCGGAGATTGTTCAATGGTATCCATCTCATCTTACTCGCAACACGTATGTTGACAGATCTGCCACCTGCTCCTTTGGTGCTCCATCGTAAGAGGACTGCAGAGCCTGCAAATGTTTCGGGAGACAACAGGCAGGACATGCCCCTGGAGGCTCCAGACCCATCCAACATCAAGCAGCCAGGGCCATCAGGCATGCAGCAACCTGGTTCTCCTGCTGAGGTGGACCCCAACATCCTGGAGCTGCTCCGCGCAAGGATCACAACACTTAAACGCCAAAGAAAGCTGCAATCAACAAGACATAGTCACTTAAAAAGACC
>JAZHYW010050336.1:0-33902 GCA_037355805.1 Ixodes ricinus | reverse complement strand
CTCCAATAAACATCAACGTGGAAGGGGCGGTACCGGGCAGAGGGCAGCGATCACTCGAGTAGCCAAAGGATCAGGAGGGTGGGAAGATTAGCTGAGAGAGAGAGAGAGCCGGTATGCTCACAAAGGTGCCACAGCAGTGAAAATTATAACAGTAGCTAAATATAAAGTAAAACATCGACGGAGTAAGCTTAATTAGGGCAGGAAAGTGCGCTTCCAACTGTTTTTTGTTTGCAGTTTTGTGCCTCTGTGGATGTTCATCCAATCTCCGGCAAAGACGCACAGGTAGAATAAATTATATCACTGCGGATATTTTGATGACTTCTGACGTGTGATGAGAGCTTTACTCTCGAGAAAATAAATAAAGTTATAAACAAAACGAGGGATGGAATTTTATTGCAGCTGATAGGAAGCAAAATAAGTCGAAAAACGACGCATGAATTATTCATATCAATCTTGACGTAACTTCGAATTTTAAAAAAAAAAGTTTAAATATTGCTTTTAATTTTACGGTGCTTTTGTTTACATCTCATCTTTTTCAACTAGATGATGCGACTTCTGTGGGTAACGTGTCTTACGACAGAGACACTTCTTTTGCTTCTCTGTTTCCCGTCTCTGCTTACCCGTAGCACTCCTGCGCGAAGCGGCGAAGAGAGCTTCGCAGAATGGTTCGTTCAGCGAACCGACTGAGTGCACAAACTTGTTCGTCCCATCTATTTTACGACAGCCTCTTTCGCAGCGACGTAGGCAAAACGTCACTGTTAAGGTAAATCTCGCTTGAAGAAACGTAAACTTCCAGCAGCACCAGTTTACCTTAACGTTCATCATAACAAAATTGTATAAAACAAAAAAAAACTGCAGATTGTTTTTGACAGGCTGGACGCTATTCTTGTACGTGATATACGTTCCGAGGATCGTTCACGTCGGTGCCGTCATGTTTCTACCAAGACTCGTGCACTCATACTGAATCATGTGATGGGATCACGTGACACGTCACGTGACACACAACGCCACGTTACGTGATTACGTCACGTGATGCTGACGGCTTCACTTTAGTGTCGCTTTTTGCAAATCTTTTCCTCGACAGCATCCCTCAATACGTGCCTATTTTACGTTAAAGTTTTTTTGTGTGTGTGTGTGTGCGCGAGTACAGGCGTTTGTATTCTTGATCGCTATACATAGTAGCCCCTCTTCCCCACTTTGTACCACCCCTTCCACGTTGTACCAGAGGGAATTTCACAAACGACTAAAAATACCTAATTGTTTTCAAAGTGCGCTTTAAATAAAGATGCTATACCTGGGGAATAATATTAGTGACGGTGGCGGACGTCAGGTAAAGAGCATAAAATGATAACTAAACAAATAATTTACTAATTAGCTTTTAAAATGTTTGCCTGACCTGGCACATTTCCGATGAAAATTCGTTACCCGTCGTCAAAATATGCCATAGCAGTATTGCTATAATGAAGACAAATAAATTCTGCTCCGAACTATTTCCCTGCGAAGTTATGTTGTCTCTAGAGTCTGTAGCATATCGAAACTAAGGAGAAAAGACGCCGAAAGTTGGCCGCCCGCGCTGCGAGCAGAGTGTGGCTAGCCTTCTGTACGGTCACGTGACCCTTAGCTAACGCGACGCTGTCGGATCGGCTTCCGGTGACTCGCAACCCGCGCCTGCTGCAGAAGCTGACGTCACTTCCGCGTGGAACTTCCGCCGCTCCTTCACATCTAGTTTCGGTACCTCACATCTCCTCACAACTTACATTTGCCAGACAATAGACCGGGGCGGCACTTGGATGTCTGAATTCAAACAACGGCTATAACCTATTTTGACGCCGGGCAGCAGATCTCGAACTGGAATGTGCCAGTTAAGCTGATTATTTTCGAAAGATAATGAGAGGATTTAAGCTGATTCATTTGCCAATTATCAGTGGAGACTTGTTGACTGAAACCCGTCGAGGTCCATATATCCCAAAGGAACCATTTCTTTACTCCAAGTGCCATTTTGTTCTAAATGATTCTCTCACTGGTGAAACACCCGTACATTTGCGCAGCGTGCGTTGAATAAAGTGTTGATGCCCGATTCGTGTCCGCTGGGCTCTGCACCTGGATGGCAGTCACAGTGCCATCACTACCCATTAAACGGTTTGAACACTGATATTTTTTTTTTTCAAATATCTATATCAAAATAAATTTAACTTTTTATTCTTTAAAGTTAGGAGTCATTCCTTTTCGCCATATAGAATCAGCGCCACATGAAAATAGTTTTGTCTATCGTGTCTGTTCCCAGACGAGTGATATAGGTGTGCATTCAAAATTTTATGAGCCAGGGAGTATGACTGAATAAAACGTATTTTATTAATTAAATGAATTTCAAAACTAATCAAGCTAATTTTCTTTTTTGCTGTGCCCGTATGGCGTTTGCTGCATCATCCTTTCTCTGGAGCGAAGGTAGCGTATTTTGATAGCACGAGCTACTTGATACGAATTGCACCACTTATATCAAATGCATGAGGAAACCAGACACATCTTTATGGTTAAATTGCTTTCTTTATTCCATGAAACACTAAATATTGTCCACTGAGCATACGAACCGTGTTTAGTGATGTATTAAGATAACATTTGACGCTGTTGTTGTTGTTTGACTTACGACAAAAAACTAAGTACACATGGGTATTTCTCTTGAATAAACGAAGGTTTAATATTCGTGTAGATGTTGCTGTTCCCAACGGATGGGCTCTGCACAATGGCTACCTACTTGTTTGATTTGAAATGCTCAATCAATATTTATGAAAACATTTCTTTTTCAAGCACTCTGGGTAAACATTACACGTTTACGAAACGTGCAACGGGCATCAATTTTTGTTTCCGCGCTCTGATCTTTTTTAAACTATGTTACGTGTAAGGGGCTTGCATTATTTTCCCACCTCGCCGCTGCCGGTGTTTTCCCCGACCAATAGGTCCTCACCCTTAACAAGATGAACAGAGAAAAGATTGTTCCTCAACCCCGGATAATCCCTCCGGTTCGGGCTTGCGGAGGTTGAACCCAAAGGCATATAAGCTTATATATAAAACAAAGCAAAACAACAGGAGAAACAGCTACTACGCAGTATAGTAACAATGAAGCTTTTTTCATATAGCGTATGACACGATGGGTTCAATGACATCCTAACGTGACAATCGCACGTAGTAGACAAGGATATGTTTAAGTAGAGATCATAACACGGCAAGACTCGCGCATGAGTTCGTGAGTTCGATCACCTTGACTGCAGTGAGTTGATGACTACAGTGCGTTCGTGGGTTCATAGTTAATGAGCTTGGTGCGGTTACGTGTTCGGCGAGTTCATACGTTCGGTGACTTTGTTAGTTTGGTAAATTCGTGAGTTCGGCGAATCCAGGAATTAGTGAGCGAGACGTTGAAAGTGAGTGACGCTGTGACAGCGAAGCAGAGTCAATTTTGAGCTCGTTTCTATGCGTGAGTTTGAGAGCGAATGAACGACTTTTGGATTTTGAGCTGGTTGTGAGCTGCAGTAAATTGAACAAGTAATATCATTCGATGCGCAAGACAGAGTTCTTAAAAATTATATATTTCACAGGTGCGTGATCTCTGTCAAGTGTTTCTGCGAATAGAAAGGTGTGAGGGCGTGTGTGACAAGCACTGCGATCAGTTTTCGCCCTTTCTTCGCTTCTCAGGCAAAGATGGATCGTTGCCTGGATGTATACTTTCCAGATGCTGGGCTGCATAGATCGTGATGTATGCACGGCCAGCAGCCATCGCAAGTGCTTCCTTTTTTCCGACAGTAGGAAATTACTCCATCTAGCTGAATTGCACACCTGAATAGGCTCCTGAGTTCAGGTTACTGTCAGAACCTCCGTCGTGTCAGCAATCGCTTGCCCTTAGAAAGAGCAAGTAAATATTAAATAGAAAACACCGCCACCACCAAAGGGAAGCGAAAAAAGATATGTTCATGAATTGCCTCAGTCATAATAAATCACAGCACAATATGCAATTTAGATATCCATCGTCTGTATTCTTGTTCCATTGAGTGTGCGCTAGCTTTTCCTTTCCATTACCTTAAAAAATTGTCTTACAAGGCTCTTTTTACATATATATCCTTATTTCTAGTTGTTATAACAAAAGAAATTATACTTTAAAAGCCATTCTTACCTTGAATTTGTCATTATGGTTACTCTTTCTAATGGTATACATACGATAATGTTTTTCTACTTAATAGCTAAATAAAACAAACAACGCTTCTAGAATTTTCGCGCTTTGTGTATCCTGGGTACGTGTATTGTTGTATACTATATATACATATTTAAATCTTGTTTTGATCATTCTGATAAACCCTGGGAGCAGAAAACTTGTCTTGCGTGCATTATGCGTGCGTTATAATTTGCTAGGCTTGGTCACGGAGAGCGTTTGGTGGTCTCTGATGCGCTGCACATGCGATAAAATCTTGTGTTCTCAATGCATATCAAATTAATCGAGACAAGTCTAAATGTCTTTAAAAACTGAGTGTATTACGAGCATTATGTAGTAAGGACTTTTCCAAGGGTTCTGCGTTTTTGTGGGTGCATGTAGGGTCTTGACTTCTTGGTGCTCTTGAACTCTGGGAAACCTCTTGTGCTACGTGAACTAGTCGCAAAAGCAGTAGGTTTATTGCGCCCTTTACGCTATAGCGTAAAGGGCGCAATCAACCTACAGCAGTCAATAGATATATTTATTGACTGCTGTCTGGAGTTGTGACGTCATACTCCGCTGTGCTATCCCTTGATACGTTATGATTCACCCCGTGATGTCCTGAGTCCATGTGGGGAGCTACGCTTCGTCGAGAGCCAGCTGGTTTAGGCACATTAAAAAGTGTAGCCTAAACTCAAAATTAAACTGTATTGAAAGGTCCAGCTGGACTAAGTTGTCATCCAAATGAAACATTCTCCTGAACTAAAATTTTGATGTTATGTAAGTTTTTTGAGGCCAAAATATATCAAACGATAGAAGTCTGTTTGATTGAATACTTGCGGATAAAAAGTAGCAAGTATCGGTAGTTATAATCTCAATATTTTAATAAATACAAGATATTTTTGTGATTCATGCATATCTTCAAGTATAATAGTAATAATAATAACAATAATAATCATAATAATAATATTAATAATAGTAATATTATAGCCTTTATTTTTCCATCTCTATGAAAGGGAAGCCCGGGCGAAAAGCTGTGAAGACAACTTCACAGGTCCTCGGCCCCCGACATTGGCACAACAGAGCAGCTCAAACAAACAGAAAAAGTTGCGGATACAAAGAATGGTCCCGGCAAAACACATCAGCAGACAAACCTATTTACACTTTAAGGTTATTGCATATAGTAATTTCGCTTACCATGGATTAGCTCTTATTCATGGTAAGCGAATCCAGTTGAATCTTGCGAATATTAAAGCTGTTAAGTAAATGTGGTAAAGTATAGTTTAATATTTGCAGACCATATATAGTCAGTTCTATGAGGGACCATCCTCAAATATTCGACGTACCGTGTTTGGTAGGTTACAACGTTTCTAGCTAATAAGCGAGAGTTGCCAGGAATTGATAATTTCGTTTTTTTTTCCTTTAAAACCAGCGGTCAACCTGTAACTGTACAAGTTATATATAGTTGTAAAAAAGTATTTGAAAGTCTAATACTTTATTGCTTTACCACCGTCTGTCTAGCGCGCCCAACATGCGATTTATTTATTCATGTTATTTTATTTATTTATTTATTTTTTTATTTTATTTTTACAAATACTGACATCGCACTTACTAGCACATTGTTGTAGGGAGGTAGGCAGTGCAAAGTTTTAGACAAAATGCAAAGCACAAATAAATGAAAACATTTGGAAGGTCCGGTAGGATTTAAAATGAAAAGGACATCACAGCCACTTTGCAATATAAGAAATTAGAGACAGATATCAACACAAAAATATCGGCAGAAGTCAAACAAGCAATGCTGTAAAAAAACGAGAAAGGAGAAACATTTCCAAGTTCAGATGGAGGTTTATTCCACTCACGGATTGTTCTGGGGAAAAAAGGTGGACTTAAATATGTTTATTCTGGACATGTATTTAGGAGCTTTAAGATTACGGGGGACACATAAGTTGGTTATCTCATGTTTTGTATTTTATCCATGCCATTTATGTCAATAAATATGTTATAAAACAACGACAATCTAAGATATTTCTGCCGGTCTGTAAGCAAGGGTCACCCTTACTTAGCACATATGGCATGAGAGCGTTTAGAGAGATCATAGTTGCAAGGGGACAAACCGCGCTGCACGTTTCTGAATGCGTTCACGCTTATCTATGCTTTGTATGAAGGTTCCAGGAGGTGCAACCGCATTCTAAAATCGGATGCACGTTCTTTATATATGAGGTTTGTTTAAGTTGTACAGGTGCCTGCCTAAATTATGTTTTAGAAAGTTTAACGTACGGTTAGTCTTAGTTTACAAATAACTAACATGAGTGTTCCAAAATAACTCGCTTGAAAACAAAGTGCCTAAAATACTTTCATTCTGGTACAACAGTTAGAAGTGTTCTACCAAGAAAGTAATCTGCAGTGATTGGTCTGGACTTGCTGGTGAATCTGAATAAATTCTACATATTAATGTTGAAATTCATCTTCAACGTTTGACGCCACAATGAAATAAAGTCCAGGTCGATTTTAAGAAGTTCACATTCCGCCTCATATGAAATATAACGATACACAAAACAATCATCGGCATATAATCGCAAACGGCCAGAAATAATTAGAGCTAGATGATTTATTAGACCCTAAACGACTTATTTTTCGCGGGCTCAATATTTCGCGATTTAGGTCAAAGCTGAAGTTTTGGAATAATTCATGGGTTCTAATTTTCGCGACGCGGTGGGATCTTAATATAGATTCCAATGTGTTTACATTTTACCGGAAATACTCGGGACCTATTTTTTCGCGAATCGTAGGCGATTCGCGAGGTTCGCATCGGTTTTCGAAAATTAAGCCGTTTACAGTATATTAAAAAGACAGGGTTGCCGAGAACAGACCCCTGTGGAACACCCGATAACACGATAACATTTGACGAGGTCGCACCATCTAAGACACCATCCAAGGAGAGAAGCTGAAAGCCATAAAAAAGTGAATATGAAATATGAGGTGTGCTTACCTTTTGCGGTATCAGAGTACGTGATAAAGATTAAATGCCTTGACAGAAGGAAAAATTAATCTACGGTACAACTTGACTACCACAGTTTATCGAAGCAGCAATGTCATGGGTAAACTCTACTAATTGCGTGTCAAAAGAAAATCCCATTCTAAACCCATGTTCCGCTAGATAGGAAAGTTATTACCATTGATATGACCGATTAAGTTAGTGTAAATATATGATCTCTATCGTTTTACAGGAGACACGTGTTAAAGAGATGAAACCTTTAGTAACACGTTATTTGTTTTCACTTTGTGAATACGGACTACGTTTGCATTTTTCCTTTAAAGATCTAACTCGATTTGTTCAAAGAAGTTTCTGAACAACACGATTAGATATGGGACAAAAGAAACTGCAGTTTATTAAGATGCAGTTCAGAGACACAGTCTGGGCGGGAACGGAGTTTACTTCGACCTTCTCTAAGAGCAAAGTGACGCCTTGCTCTAAAAATGCTGTCTTTCATTTGCGAAAACCCATTGTAATTCCGCAGACCCCTAACCAGACGTGCTGACTGTGTAAATATTGACCAGAAATACAAATCGAAGCCTTCATTTACCTTCTGGGTCAGTACCGTAGCCTGTACTACCAATACATTGGGAGTGGAGGCAGTAGTTGTTTTCTCTTATTTTAACACATTTCCACACTGTTCTTGCTGCAAGTCGAAAGATGTGTTGTTTTGTCCGTCCTTCATGTTTTATTCTTTCTAGTATTTAACCTTATCACCAGCGCGCACAACAGAAGTATATCCTTAGGGTTCCTTTTTAATTTTTCATATAGTTCTCCCTCGGACACATGTATCGCCTTGCGGATTTCTTTTGTTTTTGCTTGGTTCTTTCATCTTGGAATCCAGTGCAGGTTCTTTAGATTCACAATACCGGCAAAACAAGCGATCATTTATGTTTATTCGCGAAAGTACGCTATTCATCTAAGGCTTATCGTTTCTGCGCTTGGCCGACATGATACGCGACAGAAATAACATATGGGTCAATGGTAAAGCGTTTGTTTTAAACAAAATCCACGCAGTAAAAATATACAAGGTTGAAATAAGGAATGTAAACTCTGGAAAAAAAGAACATGTTCAGTCATCGTGATGGCGAAACGTAGCCACCTCTATTATCGAAAAACATTCTTGGCGGTTGTGCATAGCGACGGCACGCTGCAATACAAGACATTGTTGCGACAACTACTTCGTCGATCGCCTGTACTGGGTAATGTAACAATAGAGGACATCAAACTACGGTTATCTCATAAAAACAAAGCGAGCACACTAGCACCGGTAACGCCAAGTCTCGTTGGTGTGTCCTCAACCTGAGATAACGAACGGGCGTTGACTCATTTCACTGGAAGTAGTATAAAGAAGAGATTAAGTGTGAATTACTAGCCAAAAAAAGATTCATTCTATGATTATAATGCAAATAAATGCAAAGGTGCAAGCGAGCTGGACAAGAATGACGAAAATAATCCCTGGAGAAAGGAAACAACACTGACAAAGGACAAACACAAATCTCTAAACACAGCTAGGTGACTGGTGCGCGACCGAAAAAATCCGCATGGTACGGGTATCGAACCCGGGACGTCTCCATTATAAATGGAGCGCTCTACAAGTGAGCTAGCCAGGGTTTAGACGTCAGTGAAGTAAACGGGTTTTATCAGCTGCCACCAGTCTAACATCAACAAGTGGTGAAGCTTGCAATTTAAGGTTATGATTATAATGCAATTAAATGCAAAGGTGCAAGCGAGCTTGACAAGAATGACGAAAATAATCCCTGGAGAAAGGGAACAAGAGGGACAAATGACAAACACAAATCTCCAAACACACCTATGTAGACTGGTTCGCGACCGAAAAAATCCGCCTGGTCCAGGTATTGAACCCGGGACCTCTCCATTACAGGTGGAGCGCTCTATCAACTGAGCTATCCAGGGGTTAGACGTCAGTAGAGTAAACGGGTTTCATCAGCTGCCACCAGTCTAACACCAACAAGGGTGAAGCTTGCAATTTAAGGTTATGATTACCGGACCAGGTGCATTTTTTCGGTCGTGCACCAGTCACCTAGCTGTGTTCAGAGATTGGTGTTTGTTCTTTGTCCCTCTTGTTCCCTTTCTCCAGGATTATTTTCGTCATTCTTGTCCAGCTCGCTTGCACCTTCGCATTTAATTGCATTATAATCATAACCTTAAATTGCAAGCTTCACCCTTGTTGGTGTTAGGCTGGTGGCAGCTGATGAAACCCGTTTGCTCTACTGACGTCTAACCCCTGGTTAGCTCAGTTGGTAGAGCGCTCCACCTGTAATCGAGAGGTCCCGGTTCGATACCCGGACCAGGCGGATTTTTCGATCGCGCACCACTCACCTAGTTGTGTTTGGAGATTTGTGTTTGTCCTTTGTCCCTGTTGTTCCCTTTCTCCAGGGAATATTTTCGACGAGATTCATTTTATACTTGGCAGAATAAAATCTCCTTCAAGAATTGTGAGCGGGGTTTCAAGACACAATAGAATATTGCTTAGTTGAAGGAGCGGTCTCACTGTGTTTCAACCAGGTGGCCCATTAAAGGAGCCAGACGTATTACCACGCACATCTTGGTACCACACAATTTGGCATAAACTGTTGTCAACGTTGATAGATACACTATTAAGACAATCATGAATGCGGACCAAAACACCACCACCATGCACGCTGCGGTTTTTTCTATACGCAGTATAATTGGCTGTGAAAATTTCACTGTCCATTATTGTATTATCCAGCCAAGACTTTATTGCAAGGACCACATCCGGCTTTAAGGCTGAACCGGGTGTAAGTGATTTAGCAAGCGACGAGAGTCAGCGACGAGCGACGGATATTTCCCACGGTCGCTCGTCCCGTCGCTCGGTTTTTGGATTTCTAGAAATCGACGCTCATCGCCTTAGCCGCTTGCTCCCGTCGCTTTCATGTGGTTTGCCTCGTCGCGCGAGTGACCGAGCGACAGTGAAGCGGATCGTCGTCGCTTGTCTCGTCGCTCGCCAAATCGACTTACATGCGGTTCATACTTTATAGTTTCTAAGAGTGTAGGCGAATTCTATTGTGTTTTTCAGACTTCGACTATCTACGACAATACTCAACAAATCATTTTATTATCAATTCGATTTTTTTACCTATATATTGACAGTGACTATCGGTCCAATCTGGCAACGGAACATTTAGCTGTATCATACATAAAAGTCTGGTTAGCTATTTTTAGTTTGTTGAAGTGCAACTTAAAGTCACTACCACACTCTCGAGCGAACTGAAACAGCTTCTGCCGTTCAAGGCGAACCTTATTCGAGAAAATCTTCACTAAAGCAAGGTCAGATCTTCTTAACCTTCTAGCGACTGCAAGTATACGTTGCTTATCTTTAGAATTCCATTATCAAGGGCCGCGTTTTTCTTGACAAAGAATGCCCTAGTCTAGGAGCTTCTTCAATTTCAAAGTGTTCAAATTGAGTCTGCCGACTCAATTTCAACATTTAGTTTTTAGAGCAAAAAGAAACAATCCTTTTTCTAACGCAGCCCGTGTTTCGTTTTGAGCATCTGAAAGGCAAAAAATAACTAAGTTATTCCTTCTACACCTCTTGTCATGGTCATCATGGAAGTCCCGTTGGTTTGCACATGTAGAAGAAAGATTTTCAGATTGAGTTGCTAAGCGCGCAACCTATTATTTTAACGGCAGCGCAGACGCCAAATTTTCTTCAACCATACTAATCTTGTATGTTAGTGCAGTAATGTTTTGCTTAAGAATCTATACTTTCTGCGCGTTTTTGTTGTATCGAAGGTATCATCGTGATAACATCAAAGATTTGCTTTTCCTGTGCGGCGGACAGGGGTCCTGGGTTTCGCTCAACGCCACCGGCGAACAAGAGAAGATTTTGGAAAAGACGCGTACATCTCACACAAAACAAAGTTATGCATCCTAAACACATTGAGGGCGCCGGAGAACTGGGGTAAATTTGCCATTATGTTAAACACACCTGAGACTCGTTGTGAAAAAACCTTGAAACAACCAAAAGCAGAAAGATAGTGAGAGAAGTCAATCGGACGACGTCTTGAACTGAGCTAAAAAGTTTATTCAGTAAACCTCTTATATACACATTTGAAGCCAATGTGTATATAGAGAAGTTAGTGTTGATCAAAATCAAAATAAGTTCTGGGGCCGATTTCTTGACATTTTTTTCCTGTTAAGAGGACGATAAGAGTAAAAAAAACCTGAAGAAAGACGAGGTGTACGTTTCTAGCGACCATGTCGGTACCTGATCCCAAAGTGACGAGGTGGAGCAGCAGATTTTTTTTTAGTTCCGTGCCGTGCTCGATTGCCTTGAGTTGCCAGTCAATGTGATGGTCGAGAACTGTTGGTAGCTCTATCATGTCCAGTGGCGGGTGGTCATCCCAGGACGATACGGTAAACGGACAAACTTGACCTTGAAAGCCGATGCCCTCCGGAACAAAACACGCATGGATGTTAGCGTCATGGAAAGCAGCCCCGAAACGCACCACCAGAATAAAGACGAAGCGTAAGTTTCTAGCGACCATGTCGTCGCCAGATCCCAAAGTGACGGGGTGGAGCACCAGCTTTTTTCCCAGGGTTGCCAGTCTATGTGATGATCGAGGACTGTCGGTAGTTCTGTCATGTCAAGCGGCGATTTTTCATCCCAGGACGATATGGTAATCGAGGAAAACTTGACCTAGAATGCCGATGTCCTTTCGGGACGAAACACGTCGTCGCTGCAGCATCATGGAAAGCAGCCATAAACTTCACCACCTGAAGAAAGACGAGGCGTAAGTTCCTTGCTACCATGTCGGCGCACAGAACCCCAGATCTTGCAGGAGATTCTCCGGATCTTCCGGGGAATGTTCCCTTCCAGTAGTCGTGCAACATGCGTGACTAAAAAAAACACGAAAAGCATGACGCTAAACTTCGAACTGCTACGAACAATCAAGGCGAGGATGTTGTCCCGAAACCAGACATGTACACGTTATCCAAAAAAGTAACTAAATACCGTTACTCGCTACTCGCTCAAAAAGTAACTAAATACGTTACTCGTTACCGATTCTCAAAAGGAACGCGTGAGTTACCTCAAAATGTAACGAGTTACTTTTCACGTTACTTTGACGAGCAAATACACAACTGTTTTTATTTCATGGTTTATTGTTTTCTTTTCAGTAGTCATTGCACTTCAGCAGTAGCTGCCTCTCGAAGTTTTCATCAGATATGTTTCCGCGCTTCCGTGAGAACACATCTCCGGCGACAGCTGAAGCGTCGTTCTACTGACGCGCTCGAAGGAACGGCAGTGTTGTGCTTCAGCAAGAGCTGGTGAATCTTCGGGAACTGCGCCTTCATTGAGGACGGCGGGTAATGGGTTATGTGACTTGCCGTGTTCGCAACCTCCGGGTTTACATTCGGTCCGTACACGGTTCTAGAAAGTTCAACCAACAAACCTGATTGTGCTCGCTGGGTGAAGGACATTCCCAGCTGTAGAGTTCAGTACAGCAACGTTTATTGCTGGACACGTCAGTCGAACTGTTCGACTGACGTGTTCAGCGATATACGTTGCTGTCCTGTCATACGGTTTATTTGTTTTTCGGGTTGCCCATCTGCCTTTGTCGCAACAGACGCATACTGAGGCTAGAATAAAAACAAGGCCGTTTAAGCGGTGTTGTACACGTTACTCCTCAAAAGTAACGAGATACCGTTACTCGTTACTTGGCCTTAAAAGTAACTAAATACCGTTACTCGTTTATTTTCTAAAAAAGTAACTAAATACGTTACTCGTTACCGAAAATAGTAACTAGGTACAAGTAACTCGCTACTTGTAACGCGTTACGTACATGTCTGCCCGAAATGGACATTAAAACTGTATAAAAAAATCCACACATTTGTACGTAGAACCAAACTAACCTAAATGTGCTATCTTTCTTTCTTTTTTTTAGGTTCTTTAAAAAAGACGCTAACGCCCACCGAAGAGGAGATTGAAAAGTAGCTAAACGCAGTCTAAACTAAGACCCAAAATCAAAACAAGAAAGCACTAGCCCCGCCCTTCTACTCAAACTTTTATGAACACGATGAATTACTTAAAGTAGGGCGTGGCCAGGAGGTTCTCTCGTGACCTAGGTTAACGGCGATGCAGCGATGGATCATCAAAAGGACATTGAGTGTGCATGTTAGCCTGTTTCGTACGTACGTAGAGCAAAGTGAGACACACGGCGGGCAGCCTGAAAATTACAAATCAAGCATCTCGGGAGACGTAGGCGGTAGCTGAACTATGAACCGTACTGTTTACAAATACACTGGCCAACAAGAAAATTTCGCAACCCAGCACGCACAATTTCGGTGCTGAGCGCAGTAGGCACACGCCAAAATCCCCGTGGCGTGTACGCGAACAATTGCTCACGCAGTAACGTTTGGGTTCTCGCTGTATCCAGAAACTTTGCATAAACTCTTAATATTATGTGCACGAGAAAGTGAGGAAGACAATTCTCAACGTAAATATCCCTTTTTAATTCTCTGACAAGCAAGTATTGAGCTTTTTAGATAGCTAAACAGGGGTGCTGTGTTTTCTGCGCCACCTACCGGAAAACTTGGTGGTGCACACATTGGACGCGAGTGTTGCATCAGTGTTCGGCTGACTGGTATCCAATGAGTAAAAACCCAAGTCCCAGCCGAACGCTGACGCAATATTCGTGTCCGATTCCCCCCCCCCCCCCCCGGTCGTCCTCCCGTACATGACGTAGAAATTTCAACACCGCTGCCTTTTCACCTAAAAAAACGTTAATGAAGCGCGCAACTTTTTTTTTTTGCGGGTTTGTTATTTGATTTTTACAAATTCAGTGCCTGATAAAAAATAAAAAAAACGAATCGTGACTCTCCGCACCGCCGACCTATAGATGCGATCGCGGAGCCGCTGTTTGCGGCACAGCGTCAAATCTGGGAAGAGACATACCGGAACAGAGAACTTAAAGCCCTATGATGCCATTCACGCTCAGAATTCTTTGTAAGTACTGACAACCAATGTATTTCGAACCAGCCAGACAGGTGATACAAGTGAGTGCTTTAGCGAAGTCAAGAGCCGCACCGTGCTGCGGCTTCTTCGGGAACGGCTCAATCCGAAAAGTGTGCCAAAGAGGTGAGAAAAAAAGAAACAATAGGAACGCGCTAGCTCGCACCAAAAAATCACCCGAAATGCTTCAACTCGCCGCAGCAAAGTGAACATTCCTAACTTAAGACCCGTTCACACACTTGCAACTGCTCAGTAGCGAGTGCCTTAACACCTCTTAAAATTACGACGAGAGAACCCACTGGCACGCTGGCGCCATCTATGCAGTGACCCTGGAACTGCATTTTACTAGAGCGAAGGTTTGGCGGTATTTGCGACATGAAATGTACGTAGTATCTACAAGAAATGGTCGATTATTACATTTACAAGGTATTTCAAGCCAAGAAAGAAAGAATGATTTACGAAAACGATAGGAAATATACGGGACCGCAACCTGTCCTTTGCTACCCGATAGATGGCGCCAGTGTGTTCTCTCGTCTAGGGTGTCTTGATGCTGCTGGGCAATACACGGAAAAGATTTTAAGAGGTTTCAATGCACATGGTCGTAAGTCGACAGCGTGTCCGATGACAAGTTTTTTCTATTTTGCAGGACTTTTGTGAAAATGCCCGAATCGCGCGCCATAACCTCCTCATTTGACTAGATAAGATTAATATTGGCACTTAGACATTTATATATGATGCCTAGACAGAAACCGTAAGAGACATCTTGAAATGGCGGGACGTGGGGAGTGCTTCTACTGATATCGCGGGTTCACGAAATTTAATCGGTGTTTTGTATGCAAACACACGTAGCGTTATGCCCAAGATGATCTGCCGTCAGTTATTGCTTCATCTAATGATGATATTGTTTCGCTATCGAAAACGTGGCTTCAAATTGATGTCGATGATAGTGAAATATTGCCGGACCATCCCCATATCAATATTTATCTACATTACCGCGCGAACCGTCGCGGTGGCGGAGTCCTGATCGCTGTTAACAGAAGCACCGTAAGTCGGAAGACTTTGTTTCACAGTGCTTTCGAGATCGTTTCGGGTGTCCTCAAGCTGTTGTTTTGCATCCTTTTTGATTAAAGTATGTTACCGTCTTCCCGACGCTTCACCCTGATTTTAGTGACTTGCTTCTTGACGATCTGTCAATGTTGTCGCTGAGTCAGCCTAACAAACCTATTTTTCTTTTTGGTGATTTTAATTTTCTCGGTATAGATTAGAATACTCAAACTACAATTTGTTTGGGGGCTCAAGTGTGTACCGCAATTTTATTGACTTGTGTTTTTCTTTTAACCTCACCCAGTTGGTGTCTTTCCCTAAGGATTACTGAAAATGGTTCAAATATTTTAGAATTGGCCTTTGTCACTGATCTTTTTTAAGCTAAACATGTATAACATCTTGGTGGCATTAGTGACCAAAAAGTAATTTCATTGTTTTCTTTATATTAAGCCGCAAAGGTCAACATGTATTCCTAAAAAGATACGTTTGCACCACAAGGGTAATTATGACATGATTAATTCCGAGCTCTCTGATTATTTTGTTTGTTACAATGAATCCTTCGATTGCCATAATGCTAAAAAATATTGGCAAGCGTTCAAGACAAAATTATTTGAACTTGTTTAAAATTGCATACCATGCACAACAATTCGATACTACTACGTCTAAATCATGGTTCAATAATTCGCTTCGTGGTTTATCTAAATGAAAGAAGAGATTTTTCATGAGCGCTAAAAAACCAAATACATTGGAAGCTTGGTCTAAGCGTGCCACTTGCTCTTCTGAATATAAAAGGACGTTGAGGAGATGTAAGCGCACGTTCTTTCAGCAAACTCTATCAAATATGTCAATTAACAACCCTCGCAAAATTTTGGAGCTTTGTTAATAAAAAAATTCTACTCGGAAATTATTCTAGTGAATACCTCTGGTGATAACGTATTGAATAGCGAATGTGCGAATATTTTAAATAGTGTTTTTTCTGATGCTTTCACCGTCTCTACATCCATTTCTTGAATTCCTCCTCTTACAGAGAATGATCTTCCAAGAGATGCGATTGTTAATGACTTTTAATATGTTATCAGCATTGTAGAATCCCTCATATTATCTTCATCGTTGTGGCATAGATGGTATTAATACGGAGGTTTTCAGTAACACAACATTTTCATCCAACGATATTACAGCAGTACCTGGATGCAGGAATGGTACCCTCTGACTGGAAAATTTGTAAGGCTTTTCCGGTCCACAAATCCGGCAGTAAGACATCCTCACTAAATTAGTGGCCAAGTTCAGTCACCTGCATCTCCGGCAAGATCCTCGGGTACGTCATCTACGAGCCCCTGATTAACTTCCTGGGTTCCAGCAATTTCTTCACTTGTTCGCAGCATAGCTTCCAGAAATACCTTTCTTGTAAGACCCAACTACCCTATTGAAAATTCTTATTTGTATGAGAAATTTCTCGTGTCCAATAAACACATGTGAATCATACAAGATATATAAGAACATATAAGAACTATATAAGAACCGTATTAAGAACTTATATAAGAGCTATATAAGATATATAAGAACACACAAGCACCATATAAGAAACTTCTGGGAAGTTTCTTATAACTTTCTTATATGGTCCTTATATATCTTATATATTTCCTATGTAGTTCTCATATGCTTCTCATATGTTCTTATACATCTTGTATGATTCATATGTGTTTATTGAACACGAGAAATTTCTATACAAATGACTTTTTTCACTAGGGTACTTATTGTTATTCTAACGACTTGTTTAAAACACGTTGACACCGGCTTTCGTACTGACGCTGTTTTTCTTGATTCCGTCAAAGCTTTTGACAAAGTTCCACACAATTGCCTTATTTTTAAACTTTCTTCACTAAAACTAGACCATCCTGTTTTTGAATGGATTGAATCATTCCATAGTCATCAATTCGTTTTCGCTAAGAGCACATCCTCGCCTTTCTAGCCCGTTTCTTTGGTGTTCCACAGAGAAATGCACTTGGGCCTATACTCTTTTTAATCTACATTAATGATCTCCCTCGTCACCTCTCGTCCACTGTTCGTCTTTTAGTGATAACCGTGTTGTTTATAGACTAAGAAAAACCCCATACGACCTTCTTGAACACCAGAACGACATTAACAAAATTACTGAATGGTGCCGCTCATGTCATATATGTGTCTACACATTAACAAATGCATACACCCCTGCCTCACACGTTCGTTTTCCCAGCCCTTAAACTCATTAAAACTCAACGGCATTGCCATTCAGACTGCTGCACAGTACAAGTATCTTGGTGGTCATTTAACCACTAATATGTCCTGGAATGTTCATGTCGACAAGGCAATATCGTCTGCAAACCGCTCACTTAGCTCTATTTGTCGCAATTTCAAGTCTGCCCCTTCTAACCTTAAACGTCTCCTTTAAGTCACGCTTGTCACGCTTGTTCGCTCTAAACTAGAGTATGCTTCAGCTATTTGGCACTCACATCAGTCTTTTATAACTAAAGCATTCACATCCGTTCAAAATCGCGCTGCTCGATTTATTCTTCCTAATTACTCTGGATTTTCTAGTGTCACTGCAATGAAATCTCAATTAACTCTTCGTGATTCAATTCAGTTCATTGATTTAATCCCGACATACATATGGGCGAACGAAGCAGAAAAAAAGCTGCAAAAAAGATGCAGCTTGACGAAGCCCTTGCTCCCTAACGGCGGATCGGCAGGCAGGAAAAGTCAACACAACATTTTAAAGACTGAAAGAAATACGCAGTGCTATCCGCTTGAGGAGAAAATTTTAAAAGTTAGAGGTGAACATTGTACGTATTTTGTTCTTATTAAGCGCATCAGTGCAAATATGTTGGTCTTTTAAAAAGTTCAGTACGGTGGCCAGCGTATACTGTACCATTTGAAGCCCATAGTTTGTTCTAGGACATGGTACTCTCAGGGATCGGGCGCTACGTAGTACTCCACATACCTGATACTGCTTCACAGCGCATAAGATCAGACACATTTAAAAGTACTTTCACGCACACAAAGGGAAGAACACAAAGAAAGAACTCTCACACAGCGCTGACTAATAACTCAAATATATTATGCATCATCTTCATCTTCCTTCATTCCGATGCAAATGGAGGTGAACCCCCAAAAAGCCCGAGGAACGTATGAAAAAAAGAAGAAAAAAGAAGAAAGAAAGAGAATGAAAGGAAAAATGGAATAAAAACAAAAATAGAAGGAAAAAATAATAATGAATTCCCTGTAATTCGCACGTTGCTACTGTGCTTATTCTAAATAGTTCAACACTTTTTCCGTTAAGGCTAGCGATGGAGTGCTATACACATATTCTATCTAGCCTTACAATGTTAACGGTTTCTACTATTTCTCGCGTCAGTTTGTTGCTGCTCCGTCCCAGAATGTTGCATTTGTCCAGGAGGGCAGAACATCCACAATCTCTGCAGTGGATGCATAAATGACCCGAATTGGCATTTTTGGCGCTATTGTTATGCTCTCGCAGTCGGTCATTTAGACAGCGACCCGTCTGTCCGATGTAACGCTTGCCACATGTGAGGGAAAGGAATATATGACTCCTTCATTGCAGGACACGAACTTGGTCTGGTGGTTTTGATGCATCCAAGTGGTCGACTAGATGTCCCATTCACCTTCTTGCACAAGCTAGCAAGTTTATTCTGCGCGGAGAATGCCACATACCATATATGTAACTCTTAGTCTAGAAAACCGCGGTAATGGGTGATTAAAACATTTCAGGGATGCCGCGTATACCGTCGCAAGTTTATATTTGTAATGTTTTGGTATTTGTATTACTTTAAGCTTAGAAAAAAGGGATCAGTGTGTGCGTAATACGACACATTGACTATGACTCTTACTGCTTTCTCCTCCAATCAAAAAAGTTTATTAAGGTTTGGATTGGTCGATGTTGCTCACACTGGGTGACAATAGTATATGCGAGAATTGAACAGTGAATATAAATTAAGAGTTTAACACTAGATGATAACATCTGGCGATGTTTATATAAAATGCCTACGACATTCGAGATTTTAAGTGTAAGATCTTGAATATAGGAGTCCCAACGCCTATGTTCGTAATACATTACACCCAAAGTTTTCACAGTGCTTACAAATTTATTTTCCGTAGAGTTCAAGATTAACTTTTCAGTAGCATTGGAGACTGTACCTTTTGATTTAAACGGTAACGGCTTCTGTCTTATTTTTATTTATTTCTAAGTAATTTGAGGCATTCCGCTAACTAAGTTTTTTCAGACGTATGTTTGCATCCGCTACTAATCTTTCATATGTTTTTTACTGAAAAAATATATTAGCATCGTCGGCATAAATGACAAATGAGGTGTTACTTGCATTTATAAACAAATTAAAAAGCAATGGTCCTAAGACACTACCTTGACGTACACCTATTCGGACTGCTTTCAAAATTGAAGAAAATCCGTTGATTTCAACTGTTTGCATCCCACGGTTTAAGTAGCTCTCAACTGGTACAAGAATTCCATAAACATTTATTTTCTAAAAAAACATTTATGATTCAGCCGGTCGAAAGCTTTTGAAAATTCTATAAAAATTCCCAACGTTAAAAGTATGTTGTCAATATCTTTTACAATAATTTATTTTTGCTGTAGAAGAGCTAGTTTTGTGGAGCGATCTTTTCAAAAGACATTGAGAATCAGTAAATATCGCCATTTTTTCAAAACAGTTGTTAAGTTTAACATGTATAATCTTCTCTAAGCCCTTAAAGAAACGGGAAGACTGAAACTGATCTGTAATTGGACACTGTATTTCCACCTCCAGACTTATTTAAAACAGACACCTTCGCAACATGCATACCCTTTGGAAAAACGCCAGTTGAGAGTGACAAATTAATAATATACGTGTGGCTGCGCGTTATAATGTCAATCCCATATTTTACCGGCTGCACCTGTATTCCATTAAAATCAACACATTTACTGATTTTAATGTTTAAAAACACTGAACGTACTTCACACTAATCAGTTGGAAAAAGGAAGTCGTTTTCTGTAATGCGTTGAGTTAGCCAGAAGTCACCACTCTCTAACGGAACAGGGGAAAATAGATTCGTAAAATGGTCATTAAGTTTATTTGCTAACTTTACTGCAGTTAAAGTTTTACCTTTAATTACAAGTTTTTTGATAGCGTTTTCTTGACCGTTTCAGTTTAAGATATTATTGATTTTTTTAGATAACGTCACTTCTATTTTTTATGACACATTTTACAGTAATAAACACGTTTTGCTTTTCTTAACATACTGGTTAACTCATTTCGACATTTTATAGACATTTTAAGCCCATCTAGGTCTTTGGTGCCCAAAAGTCGCTTATAATGCTTGTTTTCTTTGGTTATCATTTTTAGCGTATTTCTGGTAATTCATGGTTTTCTAGACTTTTTGGGTGGTGTTATCATTCGAAATTTAAATCAATCTTTATATAATAAACAAAATTGTATCAATAAACCAATCATACGCTTCATAGGTCAAGACCATTGAGAGTATCCCGTCCCCGTTTTCTGATTCCACACGGTGTCTGAACATATCTAGCATTTCCGCGTTAATGACCGGAAAAACAAATGCACCAACATGACACTTTTTTTTTCCTGAGTTACTGAAATTTAAAAAAAAATGGAAAATGATTATTGACTTCAGAGCACGCCACACCCGCTGTAATCCGGGTCCGAGCTATATTTGTAATAAATAAGTCAAGAACCGTTTCACTGGGTGACGCCACTCAAATGAGATTTATGATCACAGAAAAACCAAAAGATTGAAACAGAGAAGAAAACTGGAGTTGACAAGCAGTAGCACAACTCATATCTATATTAAAATCACCACCTAAAAATAGGCAGTAACCGTTTTCTCCATTACACTGAAAGATTCTTTCAGAAAATCCCCAAAAAGCAGATGAATCACAATTTGGAGGTCTAAACATTACTGCAAGAAGAGTGTATCCGAGTTTCACACATAGGGCTTCATAGTTATTAGTCATAGTAGTAAAATCTGTCGCGAGACTGCACTGAATATATTTTCTTATATACGTGGCTATTCCACCACCGCGCCTTGTGCAGTGATTTTAATAAAATGTCGTGTAATTATCAAAGTGGAGAACATCTGATTTTTCCATAAACCACGTCTCGGTCAGCATTATCATGTCAAAGGAAAATCCGAAGTCATTGAGAATAATGCCAAGCTCGTCATTTTTTATAACGTGCCGACCGCACGTTTCAATAAAAAATTGAAAGCCCTTCCAGCCCTTGAAGAGGGAAGTCCAGCGAAGCTGGGCGCTCTGGTGAGATTTGCTATGTTGGAGTTTAGCTATATTGGAGATTTGCTACGTTATGGTTTGGCGCTGCGCTGATATGCGTTGCGCTTGCGTTTGTCTTTTCTTGCTCGTTCATCGTCAGTGGCATTGGCTCGACGGCGCCGGTTGAATTGACGCTGTTGCTCGCGTCGGCGCTCGACGCGGGCGAGGTCTTCGTCGGGAGGAGCTTGGTCGGCACTCGAAGTTGTTGTCGGGCTGGGAGCAGCGACAACGGCTGTTTCACGTTGGCGGCGTGCGGCGTGCGCATTCTCGCTTCTGGGCGCGCCTACGTTCCTCGTGCTCCCGCTCCTCCTCTTCGGAACTACAACACGGGTGCGACCCATGTAACGTCTGAAGCCCAACTGAAAAGGCCAGTGGCACGATCTCTATGTCACAGACAATGGACGCACACGACTGGTGGGTAGAGACAATGACGTTTTATTATATTTGGCCACGCCAATCATGGCGCAGGCTCTAGTGCGCCGCACAGATGGCCGCCGAAGAGCGCGCGGCATTGCGCAAAGTCAGATGGGAGAGAGACGCCGCGCGAGGCTAGGAAGCGGCGGCGGCGGTGGAGAGGAGTATAAAGTGGATCATACATCGTTGCGTTTGAAAATTGTGTGTCTACGCTCGGTCTGTCGCCGGAGATGATCCGCCTGAACCTAACCATAGACAGCTTTGCTGTAAAAACAGCAAATGGTTTAATTGTCTTGTTATAAAAAACCTTCCCAAGTCGGAAGGAATGCAGGCGTCTAAGTTAGTTATGTGCACAGAAACAAACACAAGAAAACGCCTCTAGCCTATCTTATCTACAGTCTGTCAAGGTCATCTTGGTCCTTGATCGGAATGGCACGCATGCCTTCAGACTTTCGAACAAAAACCTTTCCATGTCCATACCTCGCGAAAGCGTACCATTTTCCCCAGCCCGGTCTTTAGAGGCTTGAAAAAGTTTTATGTTAAAACGAGTGAGGTTTTCTTGAATAAGGACACGTAGGGTAATATACTTTAGAGCACTTGTTTTCTTCAACCGCGCGTCCATGGTGTCTCGTCTTACAAAGTGAATATTAATTCCGGGAATGTGGTCTTTCCTTGCCTGCAACCTGTGAACAGCTACAACTTGGGAAATTTCTAAGTGGGCAGCCTGCATTTTGTCAGCAACTTGATTTGGGGTGTAAGCCCGTTCGTCATGTGCGCATTCGTCATAGGCCAACTGGTGATACGCCCGTTCATCAGAGCGGAACATTCGTCATAGGGGATTTGGTCACTAGGAAACGGTGTCACTGTGCGAACCGGATATTCGATCTTGGCCAACTTATATTGACTTGGCTTTGCAAGCAATAAAGATTAGTACGTTATATAGCATTTTTACTGAAGAGAGGGAACATCCAAACAAGTCATCGTTCTACTTAGAAAACAACAGGTTTATTGAGCGAAATAAAAATAAATTAAAAAGCGATATTCAAAGCTGCCGCCTTCAAGGTTTCAAGACGATTGTGACCATCGTAGCGGCTCACAATGTTCTGAAGACGCCGGTAGCAGTCGGCGTGCTTCTTCGACGCACCTCCGAAGATGTCGTGCCGACCTCTGCTTGAGCCAGCTTCATATCTGTCAAGGACTGCACTCTCTTGATGCAGCCCAGAAACACCCAGATATTGGGAGAACTGCAGCCCACGTTGCTCTGGCATGAAAAGAAAAAAGAACACGCACCACTCGTGGCGAAAGCTTTTTGAGTGGGCACCGTACTGAAAGTTTGAGCCACAAATTCAAAAATGAGCACAGAAACTTCCAAGTCCTCAAAGGATTAGGTCAGTTCTTACCTGCAGTCCCCGGTGCCACGCTTCGATGCTGTTGTTCGTCCTTGGCATTTCTGCTAGTGTTGATTCTCTGACTGACCAAACCAGAGGAGGGAAGGTGGCCGACGACAAGCCGTTTCGACGGGGTTTCCCGATATGCACGTCTTCGAAGTAGTCCGACACGAGAGAGGCATCGGTGGGGAAAACATCGAGGAGATCTTGGAAGGCCTCGGGAAAGTCGGCGATTGGCCAGAAGGCCAATGCTGGAAGCATTCTCATCTGAAAGTCCACAAGAAATAAAGTAACCAATTGGCTTAACTGAAGACAACAATAAGACGTATAAATAGAATTCCGCATGCCAGAACAGCAAACTCGTCATCTGAATTGTAGCGACTCTGGTGACCACTGGAGCACACCTTCCTGTACACCGACTGGGATAAGTGAAAAAAAAAAAAACATCCCTGTATCCTAGCGCCGGGAATCATGGCTTGTATCGCGTTGAGGGCTGCTGTCTCGAAGTCCGTGTAAGCCACCTCAAGGCAGTTGGCCCACGAAACGCTCTGTGGCCCTATTATTGGATATGTGTTCATACACTTCAAAATATGTTCGCTGTTTTTATGGTTTTCCGACGTCGTGCTGAGTCACATGGGCCATGTGACTCATCACTACGTCGAAAAACTTTAAAAAGAGCGAACATTTTTTAAGTGTTTGAACACATATCCAATAATAAGACACCGAGCGTTTCGTTTTATACGTTTATCAGAGCTTTTGAATGCTTACCTCCTGTAGGTAGCTTCAGATTTGTTGGGCAGCAAGCCGTAAACCATTGGCACTACCACGCCATTGACTGTGGCATGCACCGTGTCCAGTTGGTAAAACTGTGCCGGGGTGACTTTAAGGGTTCCGTCCGCGAACCACGTAGTCGCCTGAGCCAGACAGTTCAAGTTGCGCTCGGTAGCAAGGATCAGGATTATTTCGCTGTCGCCTCTCCGCTGTCGTGGAGGAGAAAGGAATCTCCATTGGCAGCGGTCTGGATGCAGGCAAAACCGTCATTATTATTATAATATGTCACACACTGTGATTTTGCCTGCAATACACTTTATTTTGAACTCTGTGGGCATTCGTATGTTGGCTCTGCAAGATGGTACGCTGTACTCAAAATTCGCCCGCTGCCTTTTCTTGCGGATTCTGCGCCGAAGTGTTGACGATGCGGGAATCTGCGATGCAGTGTCGTCACTGACGCAGGCAGCCGCATCCAATAATATTTGGTGAGGTGCTAGACGGCCTTCCATTGGAATGAAGAAGCACGTTACGTGAACTTGTATTGTGGGAATATAAGAGCAGGAACAGATTTTGGCACATACCAGCCTTTTCCTTCATCTGATGACGAACCCGAAGCACGTTTATCTCGGTGGGGTAACCGGCATGCGTATGGTCACTGGAATAAGAGATTACACGAGACTTGGCGTGATCGGTGACTATTTTAGTTTTACAAACTCCTCTTCGCCGGCGAGGCCCAGTACAACGTAGTTTCGTTAGCCTTAATGCAAGTGTAGGGAGTCCTTCGTGAAGAAGCATATCGCCACCTCTCTTAGTAGTAACTTCCACCATTTAGAATTCGAGACTGAGGTGGGAAGCAAGAGAGGTCCGTCTTTTATAATCCGCAAGCAACAGTCATGGTAAGCCCTAGAGCAAGGCACAAAAAAAAAGAATCGGTTTTGGTGGGTTTTCTTATTGTGAACTTTATGTTCTTGAAGTTTTTTTGTTAGTAAGCTGACCTAGATAAGGCAACATGCAGGCTAAAGCCTGCATGTTCCCCTAACTTGGGATCATTGGGATATGCTTTTCCCGTTCGTACAGGAGTCAACCTCACTGACCTTGTGGGGATTTGGTTGGGTGACCCCCCTTCGCAACTTTCCTAAGAAAACAAAATAGAAAAAAAGCAACGTTTAACGATCTTGGGGTCATTGTGGGACAAACTGCCAGCGTTCCGAATCATCCTATGACGAATGTTCCGCTGTGACGAACGGGCCTGTTACCAGCTGCCCTATGACGAATCGACATGTGACGAATGGGCCGTATCCCACTTTATTTAGCTAGGTAATCAAGTTCCCATCCTGCGTCACCGGTATACCGTGAACTTCTAGATTCAAACGCCTGCTTCGGAATTCTAGGTCATTGACGTCTTTCTGGAGTTCATCATTTGCTATTTGCTCAGTTTTTCTTTCTCCTGCAAGTCTGTCACCCTCTGTTTCAGTCTTAGGGGCGAAGCTCCTTAGGGTCTAGCCTTGTCCGTCCATCCGTCCGTCCGTCCGGCGTCCGTGTTCATATTGATCTGCCATCCCATCTGTCTTCTTAAAAAAAGAAAAAAAAACGTTTGCGCAGTCGACAAGATTCGGACCTGTGCGGGGAGACCCCAATGAATTTCTAGTCCATCGCCTTAACCACTCGGCCACGACTGGGGACGAGTAGGGGGCTCTGAGATGTGGTAGTAACTCAAGAGCTGGGGATGTCATGGATGAAACGTTGCATGTAGCCGCTCAACGTACCGAGCATCGGCGCCTCCCCGTCTCCGGCAGGCAACGCTTCTGGCGTTTAGCCGCCGCTTCCTGAGCTCTCGTCATAAAAATAAAAAATGAGCACCATCAGCACTACCTATGAACAAAATCAGTATCATCAGCACCACCAGAGGTTCGCCCCAATCAACATCATTCACCACGTGGAGATGCAATAATTTTTTTTTTAATTTTATTTCAGTTTTTTAAGTTGAATTTGCTTTTCGAACTCATCGAATTGCTTCGACAGAAACTGGACCGACCATTCCATAATGTACACCTTCTCTTTAATTAAAGGGAGACTGTCCAGCCTCGTGAAATTTCCCGTCTTTGCCTTCTTCATAAAATTTACTATTCGGAACCATTACGACAGTCTCTCCTCAGCCAGCCCAGCTATATCTCTGCAAGACTTGACCATTCATGCAAGATTGCCCGCCACAGGACCATTTCAACAGCCCATCAACATTTTCTTCTACCAGTAGCTATTGTGGACTGGAATGGCCTTCCCGATGACATCATCACCATGACTATTGACGCTAAATTTAAAATCGTGCTAACCAATCACTCCCCTTCGGTGCCCTAAGGGTAATTGTAAATAAATAAATAAATAAATAAATAAATAAATTGATAAATATATGTTTACTTATCAGGGACGACAGGGATAATAATTTTTCTGATTGAGATCGTAAAAAGCAAAGGGCACACCCGGAAAGCAATCGAAAACAGCAAAAACTTGGAAAACCTATCAAGTTGGTATCTTTTATATATATTTAAGGGTTTATTCTCGACAGTTTCTAAGGAGGATTTCTTTTTTTTTATTGTGCTTCTCCGAGCTATACAACAAATCCTGGACGTTCTCGTCCTTCACCTAATAAAACTCCATCGGGTATTACGATTGTTGGCTATCGATAGTTTCTCAATATTCGACAATAGACAATAAAACAATAATCGACTATTGATAGTATGTTATCGAGTTTCACGGTAGTCGACTATCGATACTTTACTATAGTTAACTATAGGTAGTAGTGTGTATGGTATACTATCGATAGTAGTACCGATATTTATACGGTAATCGACTATCGATAGCACTATCGATGGTTTTTTTCATTATCGCTCGTTAAATTTGACTCCCACTATCGATATTATCGATTGTACTATAGATAGTTTTGCATCTCTAGGTGTAGGGCAAGATTGTCGGTCCTTCCCCTATCCCCCCCCCTCCCCTCCTTCCGGCCTGCGAGCAGAGCCTTTAGCGTCTGTTTTCTTTCTATCACTCTCTTTTGCCCACTTTCTCTCGGGAGGCCCAGAGTTCGCCCGTTTCTAGGAGCAGAGCACCGCTGTATGTCTCAACAAGTGATGTCCCTCCCCCTTTGGGAGTAAAAGGAGATGTACTCGACGAAGACTTTCGGCTGACACTGGTCAGTGGTATATAATCAGTGAGGAGGCGAGCGCTGCGAACGATCTGGGACCAGCCATATAATAATCTTTCGGTCGAAACCCGGGACTCAAATTTTGTACCGATGAGCGTTTCATACCATTGAAGTAGAGAATTTATTGGGCTTCTAAGCTTTAATCTTTTCACGATCTCCAACTTAGGAGGAAATAACAGAGTGATGTAGGGATACGTGAATAGCAACACAAGTATTTTAGGCTAAACGAGAATTCCTTTGCAAAAATGGCGTGCACTATTTCTGAGACAAGAATCGGCATTTCTTCATCCTTGAAATTTGAATACATTTTAATTCAACAGAGCTACTGAGCCAACACGACGGCGGCTCGAAGACGCGCGCGACAGTCATGAGCGCAGGTGCCTGGGCATAAACCTAATCTCACGCAGCTGCTGGTCAATATCGTCTACTCTTCAAGAACGAACTTTTTTTATCACGACTCTCGGTTAGGTTAATTCATTTGTACTGAAAACTATTTAGGCACCACAAGCGATACCAGAAGGAAACTTGAAAAGGGGCAAGAAAAGTATGGTCGTATGTGCGTGCCGATATTATTTGTGTTGTAACTCTTTTCGCTCTGCTTAATTATTTTTCAGTTTTAAGTGTCATACTTATCCAATCAATCAATCAATTAATCATTCATTTTTTATTTACTTCATTACGGATTGATATAGGCTGCAAATGAAAAAAGACAAAATATTTTGACTTGACGAGGCCTCTGCAGCCTTGCAATGACATACTTTAACAAAACAACGGCGACCAGGGATGACAACCAAAACGCTTTTATGGCCAATACTTATTGATTGTAAATAGCTACTAAAGGCAGGTTTTGATACTTAAACTAAAAGAAATAAAACGTCTAATGACTGCATTTATACCGCTAACAAAATACATAAAACCGATGCATTGATGTGACTTTATTTTTATTAGTAGAAATAAAGATCTCGAATTTCATGAAGATTTATTCTTTCAATATTTGCGAAATTATATTTCTAAAATTTATTGACGACAAAGGAAACATTGTACCTTAAACACTTGAAACTCACAGTTAGAGCGATTTAATGGAATTTTTCAGCGCTCCTTTTCACTAACGTAATCATGTTTAAAAATTGAAGACAAATTCGAAATAACAGTAAATAAATGGTTCATAACATCGAAAAGCGGATCTATATAGCACGAGGATAATATAGTCATCTGAATCAGGAATATATATTAAATTAAGTTTTTTAAGCAGTGGAGAAGTATGTGTCAAAAGAAACATACCGCATTATGCCAGCAGCTTCTTTTTTAAACGAATATGTAATTTGTTGGAGTTTAACAAAGGTTGTGGTACTTCACACTAAGCTACAGTAATTTAAGTGAGGTATCAAAAAAAGCTCTATATATAATCAACATTGTACAACAAGACAGTATATCTTTAAATTGACACAATATACCAAGCACTTTTCAAAGTTCTTAGCTACATTCCTGATGTGATTATTCCAAAACATTTGGTCATTAAAGTAAACCCCAAGCGTTTTCCACATTTTTAACGATGTCAATTTCAGAGGGGCCAAGAACAATATTAAAAGTGAAACTAACATTTCTACTGTTAGGTCTAAAGAGGACCGCCTTACCTTGTCTCGTATTTATTTCTAACGAGTTTACTTCACTCCATCCATATAACGTCTGTAATGTAGCGTTTGTTTCATATACATGTTGCTGTATTTCAACGCATAAAAATTAACTAGCGACATCAGTACCAATAACGAAGGAAAAGGCCATACTGATGTTAACAATATCGATTATATATAAGTTAAATAAGACAAGGTCTAAAATGTTAGCTTGGCGTACTTCAGCTCTGATAGGTTGAACGGTAGAATTATATCCATTCATTACAACGCATTGCTGCCAAAAGTTAGAATATAAAATTAAAATATATATTGCTACGCCACGAAATTCATAACATTCGACCTTTTTATGAAAATAAGTATGATGAATAGGGTAAAACGCCTTCGAAAAATCAATAAAAACACCTAGAATCAACTTTTATCCATCGAAGGACTTCAAAATTAGTACCTTCAGTTTGCAACAATGAAAACTCAGTTTACGGACCTCTACGGAAACCGAAATGAGAGTCTACAATTAATGCAAAATTTGTACAGGAGCTTGTTATTTTATTATGAATCATTTTTTTCAAGGCATTTTAGAAAAAAGGTAGTATTGATATAGGTCGATAATTAGAAAATTCGTGTTTGTTTCTGCCCTTAAACATAACAATAACTTTTCGCAATCTGCATCATTTAAGGAAAACACGACTAGACTTTGAAACATTCATAATATGTGTTAATAGCGATGCCAAAACATCTAAAACACATTTATTTGGTTTGATTTAAAATCATTATATCGCAGTAGTTTTTTTTCAGATACTTTCATGATCACTGCTTGTTCGTATGTTCGAAAGAAAAATGCAATTTGATTATTTCTAGATTTTATTTGAGCAATTCATAAAGGACCACGTCGTGTTTGTCCTCCTTGTCCCCACTCTCCAGGGTAAAATGCCTATATTCAACCACTTCGCCTGCACCCTTGCTTTAACTTCATGTATGCTACTTACAAGATTTATTAGGTAGAAAATAAAAGATTTGGCGAGAGCTTTCCTCGTAATCGTTACGCCTCCTTTAGTTATTTCTTGAACGGCTGATTTAAGGGACCCCGTTTTAACACTTGGTTCAACTCTTTCCATACGACATCTGTTCTTTCCATACATCTCTCATTAAATAAATTATGAAATTATGTTTGTTTAGTCTCACAAAGAACTTTATTGGACGTATTTCTGCAATTTTTTTTAAAAGAGCAAGGTCTTCTGGATTTCTTGTTTTAAGAAACGTAATATACAGTTTATTCCTTTTCTGAATTAGTTTCAAGAAATTTATAGTTACCCATCGCTTCCGGTTTATTTTAACTTGCTTAGTTTGCTTTATACGGAAGAGAGTTTTCGTATGTTTTCTTAAAAATATATGAAAATTCTTTTTATGCTTTATTAGCTGTTGTAGCGGAAACAACGACGTCCCACTTTGTATTTCAAATAAGTAAAGCAAAACTTTTCTGATGAAGCGATATTTATCCTTCGTATACAAATAGCCACTTCTTAGTTTTCATTCCCAAACTTCATTACCTGGCTCGTCATATTTTTATCAACATAAATATGGGTAGCTGATCTCTTGAACTATATTCTAGAACAACAGCACTAGTACTTAATTTGTCACCAACACTCAACCAGTGTTGACGAAAAGGAGTGACACGAGTAGGAAAATTATTAAAATTAGAAAAGTTATTTCACGTAAGTAGAAGAAGTAAGTCACCACTGACACGGGATTCTTCGAGTACGCTTGTAATCAAATCTCCATCAAAAAGCAAAACAAAAAAAAAGAAAGAAAGAACCCTACATATTTTCTTATTCGCAAAACAAATACGTTATTTTTAAAAAGATTTAAAAAAAGATGTAAACATTTCCACCTGGTGGATGATAGAAAACCGAGTAAATACAGTATTTTCCTATAATGCAGAGTTTCTCATAGTTCCGAGTCACGATGGTGTAGTCCGGAAAAACTTCAAGGTAAGAAAGAATCAGATTACTTTGTAACCTTTCTGTCCGTAAACTCGATTTAAAAATAAGTGATTATACCCAGGAAGTACAAAAAATCAAGGCCATCAATATACCATGTTTCGGTTAGCAACATAATATTAAATGAACTTTGAAACAAATAAAAAGTAAGTTAAGGCTATTTCCTTCATTCCTAACAGATTGCACGTTTAGATGGAAAAAAAACTTATCGTCGATCTACGACCCTCATTCCAAATAAGATTCATCGGATCACACCTTTACAACAACAAGGTCTTCTGCCATAACAGGACATACGCAAATGAAAAAAGCAATGCTCAAGGAACCTGCTTCAAGTTATCCTCATGTAATATTGAAATAACTGGACTGTCAGTCGATGTTTTCCCCGTATCTTGCTGCTTCGGACCCACACAAAATGCCATAAGGTATTCACTTTTTGAACACCGTCATAACAAGCAGTTTTTTTTTTTTTAATTCAGATACGGACACAAAAGTTTGTTAACAAATACTGGAACATCCGATGACAAACCAAAGTCTCAACACGAAATTCGCTTTTTCTTCGCCTTTTCAAGCACACTGTCTGGCATATTCCGGTTCACGAAACGTTCAATGACGACATCTGAGTATCCAGTCGTATATGCTTCGACGTCGGCTTCGGTTGTCGGTTCACCAATCACATCACCGAGTTTACTTAACAACTGTTCTGCATTTACGCGGTTCCACCTTTTCAGGATTCACTTCACATAGATGTTGTTGTTACGCGAGTATTGCTCCCAGTTGACTAACCTGTTTTTAGTTTCTTTTAATGCCCTGGTCAGCGCCAGAATTTCTGCTCTCATTTCGGTGTTTTTTACCTTCAGGATAGAATTCTCAGTCATGATTGCTGAAAGTCTCAAATACTTTATTTATGAAGTGCATGCTCACCTTTATTTCGGTTATTCTTTTAAACCGACACACGCTTCACTTGCCTCTGTTTTAATGTCACTTTCAAAAAAAAAACTCTCTGATCCCTTCAGTTTCTGTTTGCTGTCTTTCTTGAATTCACTTAACAGCTTGGTACATCTTTCGTCATAGCGAAGAGCAGCAATCAAAGAGGAATAAGAACCAACAGGATTATACTAGCAGGAAAGTACGTGGCAGCTGCGACGGCAAAAGCAAAAGCAACACAATGCTAGTTATCAAGGAAGGTTGAAGCCAATCACCAAATTTTCGAAGGTTCAATACTTGGTGCCGTTAGCGCCGCCGCCAAGAGACAATCCCGCTGAAGCGTGTCGTCCTTTAGAGATGACTTGCACACGGCCCTCGCCGCAGATGACCAATCCTCAGCAGGCAGGAACTGATGCGTTGGCAGGACGTATTCCATCGAAGAATGGCGGCTCCTCCGTCAAGGTCGATACTTGCAGTTCGATAAAGCGGAGACGCTTTTTCGCTGCCTCAGCCTGCAAATTTTCGAAGATTCAATACGTAGTGCCGTTGCCACCACCAAAAGTGTCGCGTGTCTCACTTCTCACCGAAGCGCGCGTCGGACAAATCAATGAGATCAGCGAGGGAGCCAAGCCAACGACGAAGGCCACACACTGTCCTGAAACTTAAATGGCATGCAGCCTTGCCTGGCACACGCTTGCTGTCCCCAGGCAGAGGTAGCATCTTTACTTTAGAACTTGGAATATTTGCGACTTGCCATTCTGGGGATCCTCTATGTGCTCATATAGCACAAATGTGTCCCACTTTGATGCTTTGATTTCCCACGCAATACCAATTAAATGTCTCCACAGCATTCCGAAACTGCGACCACCGACAACTCAAGAAACGCAGGGGCGGCGAATCGAGCGTATATTTTTGTTGCTCTGCAGCCAATAAGATCGCGTTCTTAGCCGAAAAAAATGCCGGTCAACCAATCACACAGCAGCAATTAAGTTTAAGAAACGCCCAGGATTTCTTAAGCCGCCAGTGGCTAAACATGGCTAGCACATGACGTCAGTCCGGCCCTCTTTCTGGTGGCCAGAAGCGTCTCGTTAAAGCGGGCTCAAGCCCCCCCCCCCCCGCGCCCTTTCCACCCTTACGTCGGATCAAGGGACTTTAGTGCAAGCTATGTATATATAGTTCGGCGCATTTGCCGAAACAACCTTTCCTAAGCTCTGCACAAGACAGTCTCCACCCCGATCACTCCCTCGTCCGCTTATTTTTCTCGAGTGTAAAGCGAAACTCCATAATCAGCTTATTTCTTCCACCGGTACGTTGACGCAAGCAGAACATAAAAAAGGCGAAAAAAAACTTACTTTATCAAATTCATCGCACACATAAAATGTTCCGATAAAGCGGGTATATATTCTGGAGCCACTTTACCTTTGTTTCAAAAATCCGTTTTCAGTTTATTCTGCCAGATCTCTGTGGGGACTCGAACGTTCAACTTGAACCTCCACTTCAAATTTTAGAGGAAGAAAAAAAGAAACACGCGCAGCAATGACATTTTATCGCGACATTTGAAATGTTCAGGTAAAGCCACGTCTTAAAGTTCACGAAAGTGGCGCTGGCGCAACACGAGGCCGCCAAGTTCCTAAAAACATAAGAACGTTAGGGCAAATCGATGTCAGTGACATTGCGGCAGCGAAATTTTCGAGAAACAAAAACTTGTCTGAAAGGGTTAGCGCGGTATTGCAAAACGACGTCTCTCAGCGCAGATCCTGTTGAGTCGGGAAAAAGAAAGGTAATATATGAGCGCGGTAAGGTCAAGGTATGTACATCAGCTTCTACAGAACAGCACTGAATGGGTGCTTCGCTGCCGATTTTTCGCGGGCGTGGAAGGTCGGTTCGTTAAGCTGGAAAGAATGGACGCGAGATTCCAAGAGAGATTGTAGTGCACCACTGACGGCGTAATGAATGTCTGCATATAGAACTCGCCACCAGAAACGCCGA
>JAZHYW010050332.1:0-35350 GCA_037355805.1 Ixodes ricinus | reverse complement strand
CATCGTGGGTAACCTTACCGAAAGACATCTCTATTTTTCTCCTTTTCTACCTGCTTCTGGATAGAAACCGTGACAAAATAGTTCCTGTCATGCTCTGCACGACTAGTCTCACAGACGTTTCGTGATTATATCTTCCGCTTTTCTTTCGAAGCTGTAGCTTCTAGGGTTCCCTGGATAATATTACACCTATAATGGTAAACAGATGCTTAAAATATTCCCAAGATATGCGACGGCTGGAAGAATTATGTCGGAAGTGTTTTCTACCTGCCACGGATTATAGTAGTGTTGATCAGGCTTATTCACATAACTCGATTACGCTACAAAAACATATTTTTTATTATATGCAGTACAAACTCGCACTTTGCATATTAATATTATTATTTTATTTAAAGGTACTGTCAACCCTTCTTGGGGTCATTACAAGAGAGAGAATACAAAATTACATGAAAAATCTAACATCAATGTTTCAATTACAAAACAAATCGGTCGCGTGGTTACACAGTCCTTGAAAACAAAAGTTCTGCAAATCGTACAAAATCAATTGTAGCAGTTAACAAAAAAACAAAAAAAACATGCGCACGTGAAAAATTTTTGCACGCAAGTTTGCAGCAAGTGTCATTCAATGCTAGTCCCAAAAATAACTAATTGTTCAAGTGCCCCAGTCTGTTCATTATTTCTACGAAGGAAGCCGAATTTACAATGTCTGGTGGGAGTAGGTTTCACTCTTTTATCGTCTTAGCAAAAAAGGGAACAATAAAATACATTAGTTCTGCTTTGAAATGGTTGGATCAATTTGCCCTGGCTATTTCTTAGTGAAGAAGTTAATCGAGACTTTAAATACTGGGTAAAATCAATGCTAAAAAAACCGTGGTACAGCATGAAAATGTATTTTAATAAAGCACTCTTACGCCGATCAGAAAGCAACGCTAGCCCAAGTTGTTGCGACATAGCACTAACAGAGTCAGTTCCTTTATATCTACTTTGTATGTAACGAGCTGCAATTATTTGTACCTCTTCTACCTTTTGAATGTGCTTTATTTTATGTAGGTTCTATATTGCACTTGAGTAGTCTAGTACCGGTGGTATGATAGTTTTATATACCAAGAGCCTAGCTCTCGGAATTCCATGTTTAAAGTTCTTTTTTTAAATATCCCAGCGTAGGTTTTGCAGAACAGCAGATGTTGTCGATATGTTTGGCTCATTTTAGATTATTTTCAATTGTTACACCCAGATATTTGTGTGAGGTCACCTTTTTTCAGGGAAAACCATTCCCTGTGCATATGTAAGGTAACTTATTTTTCTTATTTAAAAGTTGTAGTGGTACGATGTTATCAGTATTAATCACCATTCCCCATTCCCGGCACCAAGACCCGATTTTTCGTACCGAAATTTGTAGCTTATCTTAGTCCTCCCCAGTTTTAATATCCGCGTAAAAAAGACAATCGTCCACAAATAACCGCACTACTATAAGACCGTCAATGCTTTGACCATTGCCATTTATATATATTAAAAATAAAACCGGGCCCTGTGGGACATGCGACGTTATTGACAGAATCGACAAATTGTGTTCTTCCCTTCAGATAAGCTGGTATTTAGTCAACCAATTGTGAACTTTCCCCAATATTATTAATTTTAAATGTGAGACTACTGCGCGGAACTCGGCCAAAAACTTTTGACATATCTAGAAAGAGTGCGCCTGTCTGTCCCCCTCATCGACAGATTTGCAAAAAACTTGAACTCATTCACTTAGCCGAGGAACAGAGGAAAGTTTTCGTCGAAAACCTTGCTGATATTTGTAGAGAAGGTTACTGTTTTTCATATAGTCGTATAAAGATTTCGACACCACATGCTCCATTATTTTACAACAAGTGCTTGTTAGAGATATGGGTATGTTTGTAGGAGACGGTTTATTTCCAGCTTTAAAAACAGGCACGACCTTAGCGCAGCGCCAGTCGAAAGGAACCGCACTTTGTGATAAAAAGGCTCGGAATATTAGCGTTAAATATTTCGAGACCCACTCGGCGTATCGTTTTTAGAAATGCGTTGGCTCTTCCAGACTTCTTAACTTCGATATCTAACAAAGGAGAAAAAACGCCTTTTACAGAAATTTAAATGTCTGCCATGGTACATTCGTATTATGTAGCAGAAATGCTTGCATTGTCATCAACAAGAGCACTGAGCGCATTATCAAAAAACACAGGCTGCAAAAAAATTATTAAACACGCTAGCTACAATCTTTAGATTATCAACAACTTGAGCATCAGCTTCAGGAATAGCGAAAGTGGTTATCGCAGGGGATAGATAGCGCAAAAACCGTTTCGCTTCTCATTTCATAAAACTTTGCATAGTCACAGAAAAGAAATGGCTCGTCGAAGCGCCTAAGCGGTCCTTCAATAACCCGGAAAGACGCGACACTTCTTGTTTATTTTGGTTTCTTTTTGCGCTTTCACTTCACCTGCTGTTTTAAATGCAGGATGTCCCCTGTAACCCATTAGTGGCCTTTCTTTCTGAATCGTTTTAGGGAAACGTATTGTTGAATACAATGATTTACTATTCGTTTAAAATCCTCCCACATTTCATTCACCGACCTAGAACGGTCAAAATCGGAAAAAGCAACATCAAGGTAGTCTGAAATATCAACGTCACTTGCACGCTCAAAAATCCTCACAAACTTTTCCGGGTGTTTTTCTTGTTGATGGCTCATCCAGGCTCAGGTTGCATGTCAAAGAGACTAGGTCATAATCTGATAGCCCGTTGCATAAGAAAACATCATAGTTCGAAAGCTCTTTAATTACAAATATCAGATACAGGACAGTGGCAAAAGATTTTGCCAAGGCTAGAACTTTGACCGACGACTTGAGCAAAATCAAAATTGAAGGCAAAGTCCAAAAGGATTTCAGAGTGTCCTGCGAAGCTAAATCCCGGTGATAATTCATCCCAGCGAATCCCTGGGAGGTTAAAATCGCTTGCTATTATTACATTTTGTTTTGTGTTTTATATTAGTTTCAACGTAATCATAGATATTTTCCATGAACTATATGTGTGCACCAGGTGGACGATAAACGCCAGCAATGGTAATAAAGTTGTTATACCGTTTCAACTGACAATAACGCCTTCCATGCTCAGGTATTTGATTCAACAAAGGTTATATTCAATGTGATGCTTAACAAGAATCGCCACTCCCCCGCCACGTGATCCTCGGTCTTTCCGAAATATTTTATAACATTGCGGTGTAACCTAGTATCAGTGACAACAACAACGTATGTCGGGACTGTGTGATAAAAAAACGTGCTCAAAATGATCAACTTTCTTAAGCAAGCTACGAGCGTTTAGATTTACTAACTAGAAGTCACGCCTTGGGGGGAGCCTTGAGCTGTCACGTAGAAACGCGGTCTTTTTGTTTGGAATTCGTTAGCGAGGGTTGTTGGTCGAGTCCCAGCGATACATCATCCCGTCGTCCTGTATATCTTATCGTTGAGTAGCCGAACTCTGGAACCTCTGTCTTCATCTGGTTTAGCGCTTTCCCACAAAGGTTTCTTATCTCTAGTGTGTTTTTAGAATAGTCGCCTGAAACAGTTATTTTTGTACCCTTGAGCTTAGAACAGTTCCGTAGCACCTGCATTTTTCCGGTATAGCGAAAGAGCTTGATAATCATCGATCTAGTGCTGTTTTCACGTTCAGTTCGCAGCCTGTGAATACGCTCAACAGTTTGTACTCGTACGCCCAGTTTTTTTGAGAACCAGTTTTCCAATCAGCATTTCCGTCAAGTCTCTTTCGTTCTCGTTTATCTTCTCAGGAATACCGAAAACGATCAGGTTATTCCTTCCGGTTCTATCTTCTAGTTTCGACCAGTTTCTCTTGTATTTATTTTACGGTGTTCTGTAAAGCAATGACAGCGTTTTCGCATACTTTGAATGATTGGTAGCCTTCGTCCAGTTCCTGTATCCTCTCGGAAAGTTTCTCAAATCAGTCCTCCAGTCGAGCTTGATTTCCCTTTACTTCCTTACTTTCATTCGTTATGACTACCAGTCCATCCAGGAATTTTTGAAGGGTTTATTCCATAATCATTGGTGTGTGGTTTAGCTCTCACGTCACCAGACAGGACCAATAGGAGCATGTTAAAACATTTTCTGATTTCACTCCAAAGCACCTGAGGGCACGGCACGACAACAATAAATCTATTGCCTGCCTTCAAGCTTCCGTCATGGTAGTACACACTAACCTGATTCACAACGAACAGAAGAGGCATATCAGCTGTGTTCTTGGCGGTGCTGCCGTGCCCTCTGAAGAAAGCGGTGCTGGGAGCATCGCTTATGCACACGTTAGGAGACGGTGGCGTCGATTGAAGTGACGTCGCTTCCGTCCCAGGTCAGTGAAGTACTTCCGGCTGATGCAGCACGTGCGGAAATCTTGCGATCGCCGCGGCGTCGGTGAGCGAATCTGATGCAGCCGTCAGCACATTTCACAGCAGCACCTGATTCACAACGAAAACAAGAGGCATATCAGTTGTGTTCTTGGCGGTGGCGTCGTGACCTCTCTGATGACATCGATATTTGTATTATGTTCGCAAACTTGTTATCCTTGTTTCCTTTCTCAATATAATTTATTCTAAATCTTCGGTTGTGATGGCCTTCCCGTCATTCACTTACCGGGAATCCCTTCCCCCGGTCCCGGATTTCGAAGCACATGTGTTTTGCAATGGCGGCGCTAACAACACGTGTTCAATGCACGAGCGAAGTTAATCATGATGTGAAATATGCGTGTCGATAAGCGATGTGCATCAGCGAAGCCGCTTGGCCACTTGCTTCTTCATCGAAATTCTCGTGAACGGTGTCTAAGTAATCCTCAACTTTCGGCCTCTTCTGCGGGGGTCTGAAAAGGCAGTCGGATTCATGCGGGACATACAAACAATCTTCGTCGTCGCTGCTACTCGAGCCGCTGCTGCTGGAGGAGCTGCTCGAGCAAACTTGACGACGAACTGTCATCAAGCAGCAGCAGCAGTAGAGCGGACGGCACTTCGCGAGCGACCATTGCGAATTCTTACGAGGCGAGATGCTGCCCGGCGAGAAAGGAAGTCACGTGTACGAGCCGAGGGTTGGCCAGTAGTGTTGCGGAATGGGCACCCCAATTCCATTCCATTTCCATTCCGGGTAATTGTAGTTTCCGACCATTCCATTCCTTTCAACTTCTCGGAATGGAGACACTGGGCACATTCTCACTCCTGTAATGGCTGAACTCCACCATTCCATTCCTCTAATTCCTAAACGTGAAAAAAGAGCTATTGATAGCCGCATTCTGTTACTAACAATAAAGCAGCATAAAGCTGCTGACATCAAGCGCGGAGACGACTGCAAAAGTATGCAAAAGCTATCTCAAAAAGCACTCATTCTACTAAGCCGAAGAGTGGTCGCAGAAATCGGTTTGTGGCACTTAGTAGAGAGTTTTAGAATAACGTACGCAATTTTAGCGCACGCTAGCGCTAAAATTAGCGCTTGAGTTAGCGCACGCTACGCAAGAGAGTTTTAGAATAGCGTTTCTCCGTCGCGACGCAAAAGCCCAAGCATCTCGTGCTGGCAACACCACCGAGATAGTCACAATTTTTATTTCACAAACGAAATGCTGTAACTTGAGACAAAAATAGTTTTTTTGGGGGGTCCAGAGTAAAATTTTAGATTTGTTTAAACATGAGAATGCGACGCGAGCGGTCGACCGGTCGTGCCCGCTTGCGTTGCCTCGGCAAGAGGTGTCTCGTGTATACTGACCTTCGCACACCGTACCATCGCCTAGAAATGTTCGCGCGTCGCAAACATCAAGTTGCCGGTGATCATTGCCTACCTTACTGGGTTTTCCAAACCGAGTGCGATTTTGTCCTGTATTGAAAATCGCAGTCGCGAGGATGCCGCCGACTTCGCGCTCATGACGCCGCCAAAGCTTCCGCAGCCATTGCCCTGGAAGCCTCCATTTTTTAACTCTGCTCGTCCTGGCTTTGGTCAACTTCTTATTATGAATCCACTTTGGAGGAGCGCAAAGAGTCTTTGCGTACGCACGTAATTTCCTAAAAATAGCGTACGCGAAAATAGCGCACGTAAAGCGCAAAACATGGTTAGCGTTAGGCGCATGCGCAGTGGCGACGACGCTATTCTTTGCGTAGGCAAAGATTTAGCGTGCGCTATTTTAAAACTCCCTAGTGTCACTGTAGACATCAATCGCGCGATCAAGTGTAAAAAGTTTGCGAGTCACAACAGACGCTAAAATTAAAACCACTCACTTGCTTCGCAAACGGACCGTTTACCGTCAGCAGATATATGGCTAGCGCGTTGTTTGTTTGATAGGGCCTTAAAAATGTCTAACGTGGCGCAAGAAGCTATCAATTGCTCTCGGCTTCAAGTACATGCGCAAAAGCACCACTGGTGCGCTGTAAGAAGCGATGCAGAGTATATACGTGCCCCAAATCTCCACGCATTCCGTCAAGAACAGAACACCGCTGACGAAGTGCAAACGGTACACGGCGCCAGGACAAGCGACTGTAGCACCATATTATGGACTCTGCCTTATGTTAGCTTTCACCTAGGTTTGAGAGAGTTAATTCAAGTCTCATGGTAATGTTTAAACAAAACTGATTTAAAACTTTAGGATGAATACAAAATTTGAAGGAATGCATATACTGACACCCTCGGGGGACGCCTGGTGCTGGCACACCCGCACACACCAATTTCTCCCGCTCGACTCCGCTTTTTCTCCCGTCCTCCCTCTGGTCCCCTTTTCACCTCGATGCGTCGGGTGTCGCCCGCGCCGTCCGGTCCGCCTCGCCGATGGGTCCTCGCCGCGGGGCGCCGACATTCCAACCCCGTCCTGGACATGTTTCCGCGAAAACGGGGGAACGCACACACCAAAACACAAACGCACAAAACAATTTACGACCCCGGGGACTCTCAGGCTTCGGGGAGGGGTCCCGTTGGCCTGGAAACCCTCAAGTAGCAGGCCAACACTCGCCAACGGAAATAGATGAGTTTGCGGAATACACATACAGGACAAGCCGCCGCCTACAGTGCGGCTCCTGTGGAATCAGCTCTGCAGCTTCTTCTACTCGGACGGCGGACCAGCGGGGCTCTTGCGCCGATGGCCATCGGTGACTGCGAACTCCCTTCAATAATCCCATCGCACGGTCGCGCTTTGGAGCGTTTGGCGACGTTTCGCAGCGCCCCATGGTGAAGCGGCCGTCGACCGCTCTCGGGCGCGGCTCTGTGAATGTTACCATTATTATTATTTCTTTTTTGCCGCTGCGGATGCTTTAAAGCAAGAGCAGCCATGTCTGGCATTAAATAAAGACGTTTTTCAACTCAACATTGGTGAAGCAGAAGATACATAGCAAAGCAAACGCGGCGAATACATGCGCGCGCAAACACTAAGAACGTAAACTTTTACGTTTGTTGTACGGTTCTTGCGATTTCTTAATACATTCATTCCAATGCTTTATTTGGTAACACGTAAAGACTAGAATATCAGCTGGATTAAAAGCAGGGAGTCGAACCGGTCACTATTCCGTTTCGGTTCGGGTTCTGGTTCAGTAGCTTTGCATTTTGTTCCGATTCGGTACTGGTTTAATAATGCTTTTGAAATAACGGTTCGGTTACCGGTTCCACCAAGCGTGAACATATTCAAAACGGTTCTTAAAGAAAGAATCCACAGCTCTCAGTCGTTAACAAAAAAAGGTGAGTTCAAGAAGGCGTCATCTTCATTACGAAAAAACAAATTAAATCACCAGAAACCGTGCTGCGTAAACGAGGACAACAAAACAAATATACAAAAATTTCGTTCTGGGATTTTATATTTTTTTTATACAAACACCTTTCTATGAAAATTGTGGGGATATACAGGTGCTTGGAAGCTACCAAGTACAGTCTCACATGTGAATTTAATCAGCCAGCGCCGCACAGTCACACCGTGCCGGTAGTTTCCACAGTATTCGCAAACAGCTCACAAAACAAAAATAGTCGTTAGTTGTTGAGACAGCAGGATTTTGGTCTGCCAGGATATGGTGACATCGTTACCCAATGTAGATGAGAAATTTATCCAGTGCAGTACGACTGATAGCCTGGGGATTTGGGGGACTTTACGGACTCCAGCAGTACTGATACACGACCGCACGCCGGTACGATGCTCATCCAGATCGAAACGGTAACCTACCCACGCAGTACCCTCACACAGCTTGCTCGATCGACTGAGTTGTAAAGGGAGAAGAGGATAAAGACAGCGAACGCCAATCGAAAGAAGATGAAAACAAAACAAACAAACAAATGACAAAAAAAGCAACGGGCGACTAGCTGTTTCTAGAAAACGCACACACACATACACACAAAAAAATCTTCAAGCAGCGTGCAGGGCATTGGGTTTACTGGTGAGCGGCGCTGCAGTGTCGCGCTCGTCGCGGCTTCGCATAATGGCGCCTACAGATTTCGTAACAGCGGAACAAACGCGCCGAAAACGTTCGACTCTTTTTGTTTTATTTTGATGTTTACGTTCGCTTTTCGTTTCCTTGATGAATATTGCTTAGCAGCAAGAAAAGCACACACAAACACATACACACACACACACACACACACATATAAAATAGCTCATGCCTTTCGGCGTAGTCAGATATATTCTGTTCCACTGCTATGGACGCTACGACCTAGACGAGGCAATCCATATAGTTCACAGCTTCCCTCGTGACTTCGCGCTCCCTGCGTCACTCCGCCCTACCGGAATGACATGTGCCAGCCTCCGAGCTATTAATTGGCTGCGGTGGTTCGTAGCGTCGCTTGCCGTCCATCATAAGGTGAAACGAAGTACAGAAGTGTACGCCTCCTCGCCGACGACAATTTGTGCTGCAAATTGAGTTGTCTCCATGTCGTCGCTGTCCTTTGTTTAGTCAAAACTTAGCCGCTGGCGCCACCATCGCGAATATTTAGTTAACTTCGCGCCACAAACCTCACATTTTAGTACGCCAAACCGTTTCCAATGATTAGGTAAGAGCCACAAGAAATTACGGTTCCGCTCTGGCTCGGGTTCAATATCAAGATCAAAATCTTGACTGTGATTACAGTTTTGTTCCGGTTCATTTCAAAAAAAAAACAGTTTTGCTCCGGTTTTCCGTTCGAGTTCGGTTCGACGCCGTGCTTAAATGCTACATGCTAATCGCGCATGATAAGAACAACCGCTTTGCAGTGGCGTAACCAGAATTGTTTTCAGTGTGTGTGTGCATGTGCGTGCGTGCGTGTGTCTGTGTGTGCGTGCGTGTGTTGGTGTGCGTGTGCATGCGTGCGTGTTTGTGTGTGTTGTGTGTTTTGTGTTGTGTGTAGTGTGTGATCGGTGTGCGGTGTGCGGGGGGAGAGAGAGGGTCAAAATGCATGTGTGTGTATTATAGGGCCAGTTGGATTTCGGGAACGAAGGGGGGGGGATGCCCCATAAGCTCTCCACCCTGGCTACGCCACTGCCGCTTTGTTGAGTTTCGCGGTGCCAGGAAGGACGCCTTGTCTTTCTATAACTATTTAGTTTTGGTTGCTTCACTGAGGACGCTCCATTTTCATCCTCAAAGGAAGGTAAACCAGTGAGACAATTAAGCCTTCAGCCATTTCCAGGGCAATGATGCTGTTTCATCCAATTACCATGCTCTAGCGAATATGTCCAACAGCCCGTAGGCCCTTGACGATAATCGACACAGCTCGCATAAAAACCGAATCCATTCCATTCCCACTCCATTCCGGGCAAAAGGCATCTAATTCTATTCCCATTTAATTCCTCCTTCCCTGCCGCCATTCCATTCCTTACCCCATTCCGCGGTCGCGAAAATGCGGAGTCATTCCCGAATCATTCCGATTCCGGAGCAACCAGCAACATTGCTGTCCAGGCTGGCTTCCGGTCGAATCCGCTGACATCGATCTAGCGATTTTTCTCGGATCGTGATCGAGATCTGGAGTGAAGCTGATCCGAAACGACGCGTGGATCACGTCCGTCACGGTCTCGATCGCGCACTGAAATGAGCGCGCTCCAAAAAGTGGATACCTGCACGCTTCAAATGAACCGAAGAATTTGCCTAAAGTTATATAAAGGTTCTCAAATGTTCCCCGAGAACGACAACGCACCTTCGAAATCGTCTGAGACTTTCCGCCACGTACAATTGCAATCTCGGTACACGTGCTCAGTTTTCGCCTGCTTTAGTGCCCCTTCCCGACAAAAATGCTAACGTACAAACGCCAAACCCACTCTACAGCAGAGGCGCTGCTCGCCCTCCATCCCGTCGTACCTAACACAGACATTCCAACTGCGGCAAGACTCTCGGCCCCCTCCCCCTTTCCTCCCTGTACGCCGCCGCTGTTTTGAAAAACCCGACGTGATCACGAGGAGTGCGCTCTCCGCCTCCCCATCGTTCCTGGTACATCCACGTATATCCTCCGAAGATACTCTCCCTCCCCCCTCCCCACGAAATGCGCCACGCTGCGACCAGCGCACTCCCTCGCCTCCCCCACTGCCGCACCAGGATTCATTCTCGTGGGACAGAGGTGGCCAAATTACTCATTTATTGTAATTACATTATATCACTAATTGCTTTATAAAAACGACTAAAATGTAATTAAATTACATTACAAATTACCACTACGCGAAAGTAATGAATTGCAATTACGAATAACCGCATAAAAGTAATTAAATTACTTTCAAATTACTGTTTCATATATTTTAAAGGAGGAGCTAAACAAAAAGAAAGAACTCACTTTGCCTTGCATTTGCGAAGTAACAACCGTCAACCCCACACCAAGCCCGTGGGCAAAACCAGACAGATAAGGCGCAACAAGATGCCCTCCTAAACCGAAGCGACTGACCTTGGGTCTGTCTGTGTTGTGGCTTGATGTTTTTTCCGTAATACCAACTGCGGACGCTGTCGATCTCCGGATGCGCCTGGGTTCGGATTGCCTGGCTATTGATTATTCCTGTGAGCTGTGTGTTCTTTGTGTGAACTTTGGGGCAAGATAATATCCAAAGGGACAAAAGCCACGTTTGGGGAAGCCTATTCTTGGTCCCAGCAACACAAGCCAAGCAGGATGTAGGTGGCACGAACCTCTAGTCCGACCTAGAGTGCCTGCAAGCAACGCGGACATATAGGCACCCAGTCCGACCGTCACACGAACCAGAGGCCACAAACAAAGACCACAGTTGTTGTTTCTTTTTCGTTATTTCTTTAAATAAGTTTTTTAGCAAATTTAACACACTGCTTTCTTTTTATTATTTCCGGGCAAATTAAAAAACATGCCTAAAATATCCAAAAAGTAATTAATTTTAATTACAGTTACCGCCACAAGGGTAATTCATGACATGACTAAATTACCTGCATCAATAAGTAACGAGATACATTACAAATTACTCTCAAAAGTAATTTAATTACTCTAATTCAATTCCAGTAATTTAATTACTGCCACCTCTGTCGTGTGCTCTCCGTGCCTCTAAAGCACAGCTCGCCTACGTACTGTACTTTCGCTTCTCTCACCGCAGCCGCGGACATGGCGCCCCTCACTCGCTTTCTAATACTGAACCACGCAAGCGTCGCACTGCGTCCGAGAAGCAGGCATGACAGGCGCGCCGTCCTGAACAGAGTTGGCGAAGGTCCGCAAAAGCACGAAAGTATCAAAGCACACAGGACCCCGACTTCCACACGGGTGGAGCCTTTCCACAACGCACCAGCTACCGCAATCGCAGCACACTTTGTGTGGTGATTCGCATTTTTTGTTGCTTTAGTTGTTATGTTTTTTTTTCTGGGCTATAACCGCGAATCACAAAGCGCAATAAAACCTGACCAATCCTGCGGTCGCGCGATTGTAGTCTGTGCCAATCATCACGCTGCAGATTTCTTCAGCGAGGACCCATCCAATCGGTTGAAAGAGGACGCGTTTTTTTTCATAAACAGCTCACACCTATGGTGACAGTGCAGTGGCAACTACGTGCTTGTTGAACCAGTCATACATCTACCTCTCACCACGCGCTCCCGGTCCCACCCATAGCCACGTGCAGAGAGTGGGGTCAGGTGATGAAAGGGAGGCAGCTGATTGGTCCCGCGAACGCGTAGCTACCACTTCACTGTCAGCTTGGAAGTGAACGGCACGCTGTTATAAACATCACGGCAACGCTATTGAACGAATCTCCCGAGCCAAAAAAATATCCGGTAGGTCGTAACTTCTAGAGTTTACCGTTCCTAAATTGTCCCGGCCGGAAACGAGGTTTTGGCGTCAGCGTCTTTATGCTCCGATATCCACAAACTGCAGAACGATCGGATCGGACTTGCTCAGTGGTTGTTCGACCTCTAACTCTCACACACACAGCGCTGGGCGTAAACGCGGAGAACATAGAGGAAAACAGTTTATTTGGTCAGGTTTTCATGTTTACACAGGTTGTATGTTGTCAGCCTTATAACTGGAAGGGCTCATTAAGAAACTTCAAATGTTTTGTTATAACCATAGTGAAAACATGATTTTTTCGGCTCTTTCGAAATAAAAAAAAATAGTGGATGTAGTCCAATTATTTGAATTACGAAAATACCTAACGCGACGGCGCACGTCGTGGATTAATGTGACGTTCCTTTGAAAGCGTGTTTGGTCGAGGTTCCCAGGTACGACTCAATCTGAAACCGTGACATTGGGGTCACCATTAAATATATCGTGGAAAGAAAGAGGAACATCCGGCTTTCATGACAAATTGAAGTGAACTGTTTTATGTGTAGTTGGCCAAGCATTCTTGAATGAATCGGGACATTTTAAGGATATACTTGATTAAAAAAATGAAAGCCGTCTACAACTTCCTGTAAAGCCGGATTAGAGCGCAGCTTTTGAGGAGGAGGATATAAGGGTACTGAGTGGATAGGTGACTCCCTGAGGTCACGTGACCTCGAGGGGGGGGTTACGTGAGGGTAACACACATAAGCCTCGTGACCCTCGTGAGGGTAATCCTCGTGACTCTCGTGAGAGTAACCCTCGTGACCCTCATGAGGGTAACCCTTTTGAGGGTAACTAACCCTCGCAGCCCTCGTGAGGGTAACGCTCGTGACCCTCGTGAGGGTAACCTTCGTGATCCTCTTGACGGTAACCCTCGTAACCCTCATGAGAGTAACGCTCGTAACCCTCGAAACCCTCAAGAGGGTAACCCTCGTGACGTCATTATGGGAAACTACCCATAATGCAACCCGCGCGTTGCATGCCGCCTTCGCGTTGCATGCAACTCACGCGTCGCGTGCAACATGCGCGTTGCATGCAACGCGTTGCATGCAAGACTTGCGTGCGCGCTGCATGCGAGTTGCATGCAACGCGCGGGTTGCATACAACGCGCATGCAACGCGCGGTTACGCCGCTTGCATGCAACGCGTTGTATGCAACGTTTGCATGCGCGTTGCATGCAACGCTCGGTTACGGCGACGGCGACGGCGACAGCGACGCCGCTCAAGCCAGAAACGGGCGCCTAAGAGCTGCGCTCCAAAAGAGCAGCACACATTTAGCATGTGTGCTGATGAAGAAATCGAGCTAACTTTTTTTGTGTGTGATTTTGCGCTTGAGGGCAAGGTGTGTGCAGCGTTGACCGGTCTCTTTCAAGTGAGTCTACCAAATTACTAGGCCGGTTCATATAACGCTATTCTTTTCACAACGTGCCATCGGGGATTTATATGCCCTCTTCCCTCTTTTTGGCAGATACGTGGTTATCCCTCCGTAAAACGAGAAGCAACAGATCAACAGGTTTCTTCGTTTCAGAGCAGCACATGCAGAAAGTGTGATTATTTATTAGAATTGCCACATGCGAATACGTGAACATTATTTGCTCAGCGCGAATTGGGCATGGTCGCAGACACAACTTCTCGCCAACCCCAAGCCAGTAATATTTCCTAGCCGTAGTTGTGAGACAGACATCCTAAACCGAATCGGTTACTTAATTATAACAGTGTTTAATGACTTTCTTCAGTGAGACAGTACAGTAATGTCACGGCGCCGAGAACTAATTGAAGGATATAGTGGGTAGACCCAAACGAGACGCTGTCTGCTAGTCAGCAATGACTACATTTCCTTTTCTATGGCTTTCAGAAATCCGTCGATTAGAAATGCGAGAAGAAATTATTCGATGGATTCGTTGCTTTTGTCAACTAAAAGCTACGAGACGCTCTTCAACGAAAACAAAAGCTCTGAGGCCGAAACGTTTTTTACTACACCACGAAGAAAATGGCGACTGCAAAAGATGAGATTCGTCGCACAACTAATCACTCCTTCTCTCCTCTTCCTACTTTTTTTTCAAGCCCCATAAGACTCCATTTTGTTGACTTCCTCGTCGTATAGGTATTTGCAAGAGACGCTCCTGGGACCTTTCCACTTTGGACGACGCTAGCGCCGCCCTTGTGTTAGGCGTGCTTGCGACATGCGAGCGTGCGTAAATTTACTAGTCGCCAAGCGAGCCCAACTCGGGGGCTTCTCTGGACTTCAAATTTTTTGAAGCACCCCATATATTATTCGCTTTATCGTATTCATGTATTATACACATAAGACACACAAAATATGAACGGTGCTATATCGCTCATTGAAAAAAAAATTCTAACGAACAGATGAAGAAAACTATGACGGTTATGTGCTGTCACGGGTTCGGGTTCATAAAAAAAATTAATCCCATTAACAAACAATTTTTTTTTAATTTGAATATGACCGCTGACCAAGCGCTGGGTCTACGCCCCGGAGAACGGACTCTCTGTGTGGTGGCAGGAAACGAGAATGAGACGCTGTTGTTCTCATATAAGCAACAGTTTAATGCCGGCAATGTGAAAGAAAAAAAAACAATTTGTCACGATAAACCACAATATGCCACGTTAGTGCGGCGCAACTTCGAACAGCACAGTATATTTCAAATACTTTACACGCATTGGGTTATATTCCATGCAATACAAACAACAACAGCAAACGTCACTAGGCAGGTGAGGGGACGAACCTGAGTACATAGGTGTCTGAGACGACGCGGCCTCTTGCGTCACCAGTCGAGACGTAGAACGCGTGGCGGGCTTGGGTGCTCTTGGTGTCGAACAACACTCACCCACAAACACACCAGACACAGTCAGGAACTTCCCTGGACCCTAGGTCGGAGCCATCAACGTTTCCCTCTGTTCCGACGACACTACAGTGGCCTCGCCCAAACCGCCGATGCTTGCACCTCGGAGCCAGTCTTCGCTCACACTCTCTGTCCGACACTCCTCCTCTCGTCTGGTCCTCCCGTTATTCCGAGATTCCACTTTCCCAAGAGGAAGAACAAAAACACTAACCAATACAGAAAAAAAAAGTAGAACACCCCTTGCAGCTGGCCAACCCCAGTGCTTCCGATCACCGCCCGCTACTTTTTTTTCTCTTCGTTTCAAATATTCTGGAACACGAAAAAAGAAGAAGAAAATAATTTTAATCCGAGCTTGTCTCCTTGGCGCCCGTGCGGAAGAAAGATGGACAATGGCGAATGAACCCCGCGATCCACTCTCAAACGTAACAAAGTTGAAAAGACGAAGCAGTCGAATTCTGTGGCATGAGCCATCTGAGAAGTAAAGTATTGTTCACCATCTTGGCCATACATCACATTGATCGGCGCGTTCTTCATTGAGAGCATGCATATGTATCATATGGATATTTCATACGATAATATAGCATCTCTGGTGTAGGGGTACATATAATTTTTTTTTTGGGTGGGGGCGAGGGGTTTCCGGTAGGGTGAAAAATAATTTTTGTCATTTTGTACGCAATTGAGGCCGCCATAAACTCCTAGATATTTTTATTACGTCTTGCTTTTCATCGCGAGTCAAGAAGCACTGGCGTCTGCTCTTGCTTGAATTGCTATATGGAACGCTGATGCGCATAAAACCAACATTGTGTCGCACACTTGGGGCCGGTTGAAGCATTTACGTCGAGTGCCTTAGTTATGGCTGCGTCACTACAACTACAGCGAATATTGCGTGACGCACATACAGGCTACAAGCAGGAGTGCAAACTCCGACAAAAATGTCAATCGATAGCACGAAAGCAGCTCCTCCACCGCCACCGTTTTAGCCATGCCTCCAAACCTCGGGGCGTGATGTCGTTTGTCGTTCTCTGTCACAACAGTAGGCGGAAAATCTGCTTTTAATATAACCAAATTTTTTCTTCTTTTTTTACATATTAAAGTTGGAGACACAAATGGAAAGAAAGCGACACGCAGTGCAGGAACAACGTCTGCATCAACGCTACGCAGTCTTGCAGCGGGTACCGATCTGTCCAAATTTTTTTTTCTTGCGGCAATGATAAAAGCGGATGCCATTCTCGCCGAGAGACGGCAACAAAAATGTTTTATTTTAGATCATACGGACCGAGTAAACGTTCGGGAATGCTAGCACTAACCAATTCATTTTCCTGTGAAATTTCGCATTCCTCGTGTACAACTAGAAAAAAAAAGTACGCATTAGTAATAATTTGAACTGAAGCGTACATATATCGATTTACGCAAAATGGAAATTTTTGAGATGATCGAGACCGTACGCGCTCAAAAAGCAGAAGCGTATACGGAGAAAACAAAAGCAGGGCCACATTGTTTATTCAGTCTTGAAGCCGCACTGCGATGTCGCCGCACTTGCTGACGGGTCTTTTCCTCTGGGTCCTGATGTTTCATCAGTACGTCACGTGACAAGAATGTTAAAGCGAATAATACAATTCTACATGTAAGCTGAACCATCAGCGTAAACACAATGCCGCAGCTGATGCGCCAAGCTCCGGCGCCGTGCTAGTCGTTTGATTGCCCAACCCCATGTAATTGCGACCTGCATGCAATGCACATTTCTGAAAAATCGAAGTCTACGGACGAAAAGGAGAACGAACACAACAAGTCTCAATTGAGACGTTTTTTTTTTGTCCCCTTCTCGTCCATGGTCTTCGGTTTTTAAGAAATTGTGTAAGATAAACCAGCTCACTTAAGTCACGCCCTTGCCAGAGGCCGACAGTGCCGCATTTCCGCCACTCCACGCTGACCGAGGAACTAGGCAGGGACCGCACTTGCAACCGTCCATATGAGCCTGGTTCATTGAGTACCTATGATTATTATCATCCATCCAGTGGCCTCCCCATTTGACAGCCAGCCTGTGACTGTCAGATAGGGTGGCAGATGGATTGGATGGCGAGCGACGGTCTTCGTCAGTAAGATCGCTGCCTTGAACCGACATGCATTTTCACCTTGCGGTCATAACATTTGCCTTCAGCAATGACTCAGATAACGCATGTCGTTTCAACCGTAGAGGTAAAAAAATAATCAGTGCCAACTCTGATTCTGACAATTCCGTTATCCGCCTCTGCGGCTTTTCAATACAAATATTGGTTGAAGAATATTTCTCAATTACTTTTATATAGGTGAAGGGCACGCATACATGCTGTAAGCTTTATTTTTTATTATAACGTTAAGCAAGAAGATGAAGGTAGAGTCATACAAGAACAATTCAAAGACCTATTGAGTGAGTCCTCATAGCAAAACCTGACAGATGTTGTGGTCTTTACTTCTGCGTTTAGAAAGCTACTCATAATTGTTTGCTCAATCATAAGCATCATGTAAACAAGAGTATTTTATACTGCAATCACTTAATTAACTCACATTATTTTAGTTGTTCATTTTTTTAGCTGATCAGAGTCTTCCAGATAACCAAGATGAACCTGTTTTTTTCGAGCCCATGGTTATACTGCGTCCTAGGGTAATGAAGAATACGGCGAAAACTATGAGAGTAAGCGTTTTTTTTATTTTAGAAAGCGCTTAGGCTGCAGGAACATCCGTGCAGTTTAAGCATCTACCAAGGTTATTCAATTGATAGCGCTTGCAGCCCTTTCAGTAGTCTATGACAGGGTAAGGTAAGGGGCGGATTCAATATAATTCAATGTGCAGTATACCACTTACACATATCACTATAAAAAATAAAAGTAAAATATTTTTAATTTTACTTACTGCCGCTCGAAAGTGCATTTCCGAAGCTCAGTGCATCTACCCTGTCCACTGCCATGCATAACGCTCTAATGGCGGCATTACACAAATTCTACTCAAAAGAAAATGTGAACGTCTTTAAAAACGTGAAGTCGAAAAAGGGAAGTTTATTCTAACAATGTGTTAGTTGTACTACGTCGCCTGCGACACACAAACGGATTTATTTAGTTAATCTTGTTCTCCAATCACCGCTTTTAGAGTGATAATAATGGAGCTTCTTAGCCTGGCATCTAGGTGGGTCTGACAGTTGAAAATGATCTATTGTCCCGGCTATGATCCCACATAGGATGAGCTTTATTATTTAGACTCAATGAGACATCTAATGAACAGCATGATGAATTGTATTGAGTCGTGCATTTAATGAACAGCATGATGAATTGTATTGAGTCATGCATTTCTTAGACCCAGCGTGATCATATGCGTGAGGATCAAGTATTTTGTATTTATTATCAGCGCATGCATTTGACACCGAGGAGAATATACGAACTAAAATATAATATTACTTGAAACCATGGTATTTTTACTCAGTCAAAAAAATGCTGCTGACAGCTTGTGTGTATTTTGACCACCGCCTTTAATATAAATGCAATTAATGTTCCCATGGACAATCTCGTATTTTTATTCTCGAAAGAAAAGACAAAAATACGTGTTTTTATTTTTCCCTGCTTTCAAATTAAATTCAATCGCTCGCTACTACCTTTGAAAGGGAAATATTTAATTTAGGACGTACTTCAAATATACTGAATCTTCGAATATGAAGAATCATTACGTTATTGAACTCCATGAAAAATTAATATCAATGGGGTCATCACTCAACAGCACTATAAGACGAATCACCTGTTTGAGTTGAGCTAGTTAATACATTCTCCCTGAAGGGGAGGAAACAGCTTGTACACAACGATTACACGGAGACAGCACACACACAAAAAGCTGACTATCAACTATTACTCAGTGTTTAATCTTTATTATCGATCGGTCTAGACTTCCTTCTCATCTTCTCGACCACTACATGTTCATGAGAGTTGAGATATTTGTGTAATCATTTAGTGCTCAAGCTGTTTCCTAATCTTTTTGAAGGCGAATCACCTCGTACAGTCCAAACCAGAACACTCGTTGGTTATTTGTCCAAAATGGTTTGTCGCTTTTTCATATAATTTTTAACATGAACATAATTGAAAGCACCAGATGTGAGCTACGTTTGCGTAAAAACACAAAAGAGAAAATCCACTTGATCGACGCTGAACGTGTAAACATCCGACTTTGAATCTACCTCGAGCAAAGACTTTGCTCAGACAAAAATTAAAGTAGCGAAAATATCTTATTCATCTGGAGGAAAAAAATTCCTTAGCCTTCTAGATTTCCGAGAAATACTGCATCACATATCAAAACCAGAAATGAAATATCACTGGCAGGTAGCACCAGATTAAGAGTTAATATCACACTTCTCGAGGTCTTAGGTTTCGATTTCATTGATGTCTATTGCTCAATGCTACTTATATGGATGCTTTCAAAGTTATATTTATAAATGCACGTGAGGCCCACCATTGAAGAAAAAAGTTTAAATAAGCATTTTCCCTTTAATCCTTAGTGCATTATCTCATTCCACTTGGGTTCTAAGTTGCATCATCACGTTATAATATTTAAAACTCAAAGTTCAGCTTAAAATACCATTTCTGAAAATTCTCTTGTATGAGCAGCATGATTTTCGGTATCTGAAATGAAGACGGCTCAATCTAAAATGGGCCGTAGAAATCGGCGCCTCCACGCAGAAATCTAAACGTTTCGTCCAAGGTGCATTTCACAGGTTTGTCTTACCTTGTAAAATTACAAGGCGTAGCTCCCTTTCTGTAAACAGAAAAAAAATATATGGCAAATTTTTAGGATATTACATATACTTTGTAGACGATTTTTTCTCTTCACGTTTGTTACCAAGAAATCGAGGGACAGTGTTCGCTTGGCTGCGTACGAGCGGATACTTTTACAGGTAAACGCACCATCTTCTGTCGCTCCCGACAAAAAGAGAACGGTTTATGTTGGCGGTACCAGTCCCTGATACTTGGCCCGATTTCAGACCGGGTTCCTCTGCCATCCAGCTTTCGAACTAATTACGGAAGCCCCACTCACGAAACTTCTAACTTGACCGGAGAGCGGGTTTCTAATTGCATTCTGAACTCAAAAGAACGTAATTGAGTTCGTGCGCCCGACAAATGCACAGACCGGTTTTTGAACATAAACAAACCAAGCACGGCAGGGAATACTGTGAGTAGTAAGTCACCTGTAGACATTAAACACCGTGTTTGGTTTCGGAAGTAACGTTTTTTTTTTGGAGGGCGGGGAAAGAGGGGTGATGTTGAATTCTAATAACACAAGCACAATACCTCTTACTATACAATAGCACAGTAACTCTTATCCAACAGAGGCCACAAAGCGAGTTCAGTGAATATTTAACGAATAGGCGCTCCAGCACTTACAATAATTATATTAAGATATTTGACAACATTTATAGTGTTGCAATACATACAACGCTCTCATTAGAATATTCATTTAAAGTTAAAACCAGAGATACGAAGTGTCGTTGTGCCATTCTAACACGAATCTCTCAATTAATATATTATCAGGTGTTGTGAATGCATTGATTAACAAAGAGCACGTCTGTCTAACGATTCATTTTTAACAATATTTTTTACTTCAACGTTATGTACCGTATTGCCCAAAACATAAATTGTGTTGTTTTTTCTTCTGAATTTGTGTATGTGCGTTTTATACGACGGCGCCAAATATATTTCTTCCACCAACAAGTATCAACCTTAACTACGCAATTTTGCCAAAACGGTCCTATTCCTACTTAGAGTAGTTGGCGAGATTATTAAAACTGGCTCCGCCTTTGAGCATACATTGCGATCACATGACAGATATGCTGGCTTATCAATGTAGTTCCCCGCGCCGACTTCAGAAGTATATAAGGGCGACTTATACAAAGGTGCGACTTATATACCGACCTTTTCGTGAAAATGGCCGTTTATAGCGGAGGGCCGGGGGGGCGGGGGACTGACCAGACATGTACACGTTACCCCAAAAAAGTAACTAAATACCGTTACTCGTTACTCGCTCAAAAAGTAACTAAATACGTTACTCGTTACCGATTCTCAAAAGGAACGCGTGAGTTACCTCCAAAGTAACGAGTTACTTTTCACGTTACTTTGACGACCAAACACACAACTGTTTTTGTTTCATGGTTTATTGTTTTCTTTTTAGTAGTCGTTGTCCTTAACCAGCAGCTGCCTGTCGAAGTTTTCATCAGTTATGTTTCCCGCTTCCTTGAAAATACATTTCCGGTGACGCTGAAGCGTCGTTCTACTGACGCGCTCGGAGGAACCAGTGTTGTGCTTCAGCAAGAGCTGGTGAATCTTCGGGAACTGCGTGCAGCAACGTTTATCGCTGGACGCGTCAGTCGGGCGTTTGATGTTCAGCGGCATGTACCTTTTAGCTGTTATCGCTAACATTTGTTCATGTGTTTTCCATCTGCCTTTAATCATATAGAAACACATACCAGACAAGGCCGTTGCATTACTCCTCAAAGTAACGGATACCGTTACTCGACCGCTGGCCTTAAATACCGTTACTCGGAAAGCGTAACTAAACCGGCCACTCGTTACCAAAATAATGACTAGATACCGTTACTTGTAACGCGTTACGTATATCTGGGCTGACGTTTATACCAAAAATACGGTAGCTCTGTCTCGGTACATTTATAAAACTTACTTACGCCCTTAACGTTTCTTTTCTTTTTTTTTTTCCTCCACATTTGAACACTTTCGAGTTTAGCTCCGATTCTGTAAGTTGAAGCTAGACATTAAATATATTTCTTTTTCCCTTAACCATTATCTCAACTTTCATTGAACAAGATATAATAAAAGACACGCAGTACTAATTTATTTACCCTGAAGGTATTTCTTAGAAAGTTATTGCCTTACTTTATTTTTTATGCTTTTCTCTTGAGCTTTATATTTACTTTTATTTAATTTTCATGAAAGTGACATAACCATCAAATTTCGTTTGAAACTTTCAATTATTCTTTGAACTACAGGGTCCGAGCGAGAAAAATAAACCCCGCTTTTTAGCACGCATAAACAAACTACGCATCGCAGAGAGCAGAAACTCCGTGAAAAAGTGGCGGTAATGGTGATGATAAAATTCGAAAGCTTGAGCGCATAGCGTTAACTGCATCAAAATATGTATATATATAAAAAAATATTAGGTGACGTCTATCTAAGCCTAATTTGCTTTTAACCGATATTTGAGATTCTGGGTACCTGTAGCATTTATTTCAGTGAAAATGTTTGTCAGTTAGAGTTACAATACTGTTTTCTTTTTTGCTGGCAAGTTTCTTCACCGACGTAATTGCTACACGCTCCCACGATCTCAAATTTAAATTTGATGAATATTGGCATAGGTGGACATGGGGCTCATAAATATATATTTTATGTTTTGATTTGGGTAGTGTTTTGTGCTAAATGTTTCTCACTTTATCACATCCGCAAGCGTCACATTCTGACGGCGTTTCAGCATTCTGCGAAGAGTAGTTTATTTAGGCGCACTAAAAACCCGGTTCACCTTTTTGATCGGCTCCTATGTTTTCTCGTTTATGCGCTCAAACGTTAACATATATTATAAAAGCATGAAATAGAAAAAAAGCAAAGAGACATGAAGTACACCAAACTGTGTTGGGCGCACTTGATTCTGTATTTCTTCCATTCACCTAAAAAATAAACAAATATGACTAGATCGCACTAAAAATCTCTGGAGACGAGGGGACACACAAAGAAGGGGACAAACACAACACCGTCTTAAAATGTGCCTACAGATCTTTTTTTATATATTTGCCTGTTTATATTTTTTTTTGTTTACGCGATGACAGCAACACGGTATTGCAGAAGCGCAACTGAGCGAGTAATCCCTCGCAATACTGTCCCCTTCATAAACAGTTCCCTACGAATAAAGTTTGCCTTGCCTGGAATATAGCTCGCTTCACAAGGAGAGTAGCAATAATCTAGTGTTGTTCCAACTCGGAAAAAGACCAGGGACCGCGTCCAATTTATATCGACGCTTTGGCGAGCATCCAAGAGAACTCGAGTACGGACCCTTCATTTCCACTTTGCCTAGAAGTGGGTCCGGAAGAATATCCAAGCTGACAGTAGCGACAACACTCTCCTTAGCCACTTCGGTTTGTTTTGCATGTTTATATGCACAAATAACAAAAAATGCAAAAAAAAAAAAAATCGATTGTACAAGGTTGCATGAAGCAGAGATTCCAAGACTCTACTTGGAATCTCTGCTTCACCTCATTTAATGCTCGGGCAGATCGCCAAGGTTTATATTGCTTTTGCGTGGAAACTGATTGAAACATTAGTAACACACCAGCAGAACAGATCGGGATGCTCTCTCTCCTCATGGAGGAGTAATTCACAAACTACATAGTGATTTATGAAATTGCGAGAAAGAACGACTTAAGTATACTCGTCAATATATATATATTTTTAAGCGCAACAAGTTTGTTTAAAAAGAGCCGTGAAAGCTACACTTACTCGGTTTGTGCAGGTGAGTTATACGGCCAGGGACACAGCATAGGGTGCTAATCGTAATGATCAGTCGGGTAATTAAGTAAAATTGGTTTATTAACTTTTAATGAGTGACAATAGGCACATCATTCCAAATTCGAAACGTGCTAATTGTCATCGAAAATCACCAAATTAAGTTGGTTTAGGAAGGGAGGTAGAGAAAGAGAGAGATGGCGTTGAAGAAATGGGAAAATGTCGGTCAATATCCGCCTGTCCGGCGTCGTGTCACCGCCGTGTTCTTAAAACTATGTAAGGAAGGGGCACCATTTTACGGCGTTTCGTAAAAACGCTCAATCTGGACGCGTTTCTAGGTTTCGGTTTCTTATCGAAGCGCTTCTCTGCGCCCGAGGTTCTGCTCCCCGGTTGTCGAAACGCGCAACACACGTGCGTAATACCTGTTACTTTCTCTTCCACTGTAAACAAAACAAAACAAAACAAAATCTTTCTTGCGCACCAGTTTCGGATTAATGGTATGTCAAACCGAAATTTGGAGCTCACAACATAAAGGGTGGACCGATAGGCGGGACGCTGCAAAATCACAAGATATCATTTATACAGCGACATCTCTAACGGAAAGCTGCATCCTTTGAAAGGAAGTGCCCGATTTGAACAAGGCCGACACGACATCTCAAATCACGATTCTCCTTCCATCTCCTCTTCGCTTCGTCCCTCGACAAGGCGAACCGAAGCGAGGAAGAGAAAAGAACGGCCGCTTACCCTCATTCTCAACTGTTCCAGAAGAATCGTGACGTCACAATCCTCGCTTGATCGCGCCCTTGTTTTTAAAAAATACGGACATCCTTTTGAGATGTAGATGTATGAGGTGATGTTTTGGAGTTCTTAGTTTCTGCAGTTCCTGCAGCCTTTATTCTTGTGAAATTCGAAAGTTCGGTTCAGCATCCCTTTAATGTCATCATGGCCATAGTTCCCTCCATCCTACGACGGAGGCGAGGCGGTCGCTTGCCGGGACCACCAGAAGCTAGACCGCGGGTGCAAACATGCGCTACGATAAGAAACAATAAAACGTATGAACGCGTCGAAACTGAGCGGTTTTTTATAACGCCGTAAAATGCTGCCCCTGCCTTGTACGTTTATAAAAAAGAGTTGATTTAGTGGTTTTCTATGACACTCAGCAAGTTTCTAATGGGAACCATATGCATATTTTCACTAATTAAAAAGTTATTTAACAAATTATACCTAATTAGCCGATATGATCGTTAAGATTAGCCAGTTTTATTATGTCCCCTAGGCCGTATAACTCACCTGCAGGAACCGCATAAGTGCATAGGCTTTTACGCGCTCTTTTTAAACAAATCTGCTTAGCTTAAAAAACGCCCTGTATAGTGGTATAATATTTCAAACATATGCTCTGTAACATCATTGAGTGCAGGCCATTCATTCGATATGCCTGTGCCCACTTGGCTGATACTTTAAGTCATAATTCGGTACCCCGGCCTTCCTGATTGAATAGCTCTATTTCACCAGAAGACTAATAGTGCCAAAGTTCGTTACTTTTGTATGGGCACTGTCTCCATTAAAAAATCACCGCAATTAAAAAAAAATTCTTAAAGCGTGTTTGAGAGATGTATTTATTTAAATACCTTTGCCACGAAAAAAAGGTCACGAAATATTTCCCCGATAAGCCCACCCAGAAAACAGTGGCCCTGCCCATTACTACTGGAATGGCTTGGCTGCTCGACCAAACAGGCCAACAAGCGTACAGTCTTGTAAAAAAGGGCCACTATAGTTCTCCCTAAAAGGAGGAACGCTCTTGTAACCTATGTTCCTTTAGAAAGGGAGAAGACTTAGGTCCTGAAAGCGGGGGAGCAAAGTTTTCTACTGTTTCTAACAGCTTCGTTTGCTCGTTTCATAAAATTGGTGGTAGAAACGTCAATGCAACCGAAATGTTCTGCACAAACGCACGAGGTACGCAAAGAGCAGACAGACTTGCAGGCCGTATTGGTTCCTTTCGTGAAAACATTCACGCATAAAGTCGACATTGAAAGGGACGTCGCGCTGTTCGTGTGCTGTTTTATTGACCTAATCGTTTCGTATCGTTGGCTTCACTTTCTTTAAAGGGGAAATGACTCACTTGAATAAGTTGCTTCAACAATTGTGTTATATAAGATTGAAACCGGCTTGACTGATACAACAAGCATAAGTGTTTTATATGTCCACAGTGTGGCTACACGTAAACATCATTCAACAACTCAATGCGATGCATTTTCCGGGACAAATTGCCCATCGGTGCTTTGGATAAACGTGAATGTATTCGGAACACTTTTCAATCACGTTGTTTTCAAAAAAATGGGCAGTTTTATTAGGCGGAGCACGCACTAGTTTCCTCAATTTAAAACCGATGAGCATTTTTACGGGCTGGAACCCCGCAACTTTTTAACCTTGTTTACTTGAGCGTCCGTCCTTCCGCCCTTTGGGCCACCAGACCAACGGATGTCAATGAAGTCGCCGACAATGGCCGGAGATGCTTGTAATTCTGGCGGAGTACTCTGTCCCGGGCAGGTTGAAATTAGATTTTGGGGTCGAAGTTTGAACCGACGAACTGGAACAACTCTTGAAAATTTGTCATTTGATGGTAAATAGTGTTGTGGGTGTGAGGATGCTAAATTCTTTTATTAGAAAAAAGCGTCGGTTTAAAATGTTTACATCGACGTTTTGGTCTCAGTACTAGCCTTGTTCTAGTACAACTCTAAAGGTAATAAATTGTGTCATCCTTGAAACGGGTCCCACGTTTCCGGAACCACCTCTGCCCCCGGTGGCTGTATCCCCTTCATTAACTCGGAATTGGTTTGCTCTCTCAGCCGCGGGCGTACGTTATTTCTAAAGTTTGAGTATAGGACGTTTAATATGGTTAATGAAGAAGCATAAACAACTAATTTCTCTCAAATATAGTTCAATATTTTTTTAAGCGAACCAGCAAAAAGTGATAGGTGAACCAGAACAGACGCGATCACGCGTTGCCTTCAGTTTTAACGCGATGTAATCGTGCACCTTTTTGTTTTATCAGGACACAATTTGTTTATCCGCTTAGATAACGAAATGCTTCGATGTGCGCTTTTTTTACATCAAAATGATATTTTGAAAGCAATAAAAAATTCAACTTTAACCAACATCACGAATGAAATATTACAGCCTTACCAATAACACAGAAACTAGAATTTAACCTTCAAAATCGCGATATAAAAAAAAAGAAAACGACGGATTGAGCGACTTCGAGATGTGATCATGTTCAGATTTTTGTTCCTTTTGGAACGCGTGTACGTGCACTGCCTAGTATTGACGGAAAACGCCGACGCCATCGTTTTTTTCGCGGGCGATGGCACGCCACTGCATGGCACGCCACTGTGGCGCTATTTCTGGCTATATTTTTTAACCATTAGCCTGAGTGCGTACGATGCTGCCAGACAGTAGTATCAAGCAGGCAGCGCCAGGAGCGCAACGTGACGGCATTAGTGTTTTTTCTTTGCGCGTTTGCTATTACGAGGTCCAACAGCCAATCACAGTACTTCCTCCGTGATCTTGCATTTTAGTTTGTGCGTTTTCTTGCCTCTGGCTGCGCAGTGACATGTGGTGGAAAGAAGCATGCTGACGTCAGTCGCAGGTTGGTTGCCGTTGGGCGACCCGTCTCTAGGGGCCCTAAACTCATCAAATGCAATGTTGGAGTCGAAAGTTCGCAGAGCGCGCCGATTGGACGTCGGCAATATAAAAGCGAAGTCATCGTCGTTATTGTCCAATCGATGCGCTCCGTCAACTTCGGCCACAACTTTCTGTTTGACGAGTTTAGGGCCCCTGTGGCTCTAAACTCGTCAAACACAAAGTTTGAGCCAAAAGGTCGTTGAGCGCACCGACTGGACGTGGGCGACAAAAGCGCGGAGTCATCGTCGTGATAGTCTAATCGGTGCGCTCTGTCAACTTTAACCCGGACTTTGTGTTTGACTAGCCCCTCAAAAATAGGGGCGTAGGGGGTACACCTTTTGTCCCATTTGTAACACCCCAAAACTACATTTCGACGTTCAGTCTATACTGCCGTCGAGCTATCGATAGAAACTTTTACGAGCGGCTTGATTGCTGTTGTATATAACGTACTAAATAGCTAATGAGCATATCAGAGACTACAAGAAACACTGAGGTTTTGCAGCAGCGCCAAAAAACCTTGATTGTCCTACTGTAGCCTTTCATGCGTACATTAGCAATTTTAATAAGTTGTATCGCTCGGCGATCAAGTCGCTCTTTAAAGTTGGTATTGTCGGTTCGACGTCGGTAGACTCGAACGTCGAATTGTTGTTTTTGGGGTGTTACATATGGGACAAGCGGTGTACCCCAATACACCCACCATTTCTGAGAGTGAGGCCCTGAACTCGGAGAGGCGAAGTGACGTGAAGTTACTGCACAGAAACCAGAAGTTGGGTGACCGAGTCGGCTTTCGTTGAGCGATATGGTAGAAGTGGTGACCGGTCACTAATGGGGCGTTTATACTCGTGAATTTGCGGGAGGATCTGCGACGGCGGCGAGCGAATTTTGGAGTCCGGTGGCAAGATCCGCTCGTAGATAGCAGAAGATTTGAGTCGGTCTGGGACCCCAATTGAAATTTTCCGCCATTGACGAGCCGAGTTCGTTACCCGACTCCAAAGACCCCTAGCCCCAGGGCGCGGATCCACCCGCGAATCCGCCAACTCTAACTGCTTTATAATGGCGCGTTCACACTCGCAGATTCGCGGGCGGATCAGCGCAGGAAAAAGTGAATTTTGAGCCGGTTGCCAAAATCAACTCGTCGCTACCGGAAAATCTGGATCAGTCCGGGACCCGTATCCAGATTTTCCACCAGGGACGAGTCCATCTCGACACCCTATTCCAAAATCCACTTTCTGCCTGCTCGGATCCACCCGCAAATCAGTAAGTATAAATGCGCCATAAGGGCGCTTGACGCGGTGGAGCGCGTGTTAGGCGTGCTAACTCTCATCAACGTCAGTCTGGAGGCACCATAGGAGCCCCCAGAAACAAGTGTTGCGCAGTGCGTCACAATGCGTCGCTTGTTACAGCTATTGACCATACAAGGTGAGTACCTCCCTAAAGAGGTATTTACGGTGACAATTGTGATATCAGGGATTGCAGTGACGGTGGTGGTGGGGATATTGGAAGTCAAGATCAACAAGCCGATCCTACGAGGCTAGAAAAATGGGGGCGTCCGAAGAAAGAAGACGGGACATTACCGAGCTTTAGTATATAATTTTTTTTACTTCGATAACAATAACCTATTTTCGTTTATTGTAAAACAATCACGTTTCTTTTTATATTGCCTTTTCCCGGGTGTACGTGTCCTTCTCAGCGAGTCTTTGCCCTTTATAATTAAGTTAAAGGAATGGTCAATTGAAATCAAAATATTAAAAGCTTTTTATTCAGAAACAAAAAGTTTAGGCAAGTTTTTAACTTGTCTCTCTAGACGTATGGATCATAAATGATAGCAAACACTCAAGATATATTAAATTTCATACTCGAACACAAAATAAAACAATTGCTGACAAAATTCCCCAGACACAGACGAGGCTCATCTAAAAGACGATGAAGCTAAACCTTCAGAGGTAATTGTTATATCCTTCGATGTATTTATTGTTTAGAGAGCATACTCCTGTTTGAGTTGGTTATTCTTTCGAAGGTTCGTACATCATAATATTGATCTATATTCAAAGCTTCTTTTAAGACAACATTTGCGGCGGTCCTTCAACATTTCTCACTGATTGAACTCCATTGTCATCGGTCCCCAACCAAGACTTTCCCCGGAGAGGCGTCTCCTCTGTGATTGAGCTGAAGGGACAAAACTGGCCTCATCGGGTTTTTGTTTGTTAAACGGTGTTCATGAACAATGTCTGTCGGCCAGACGAGCGCCGACCATTCAATACCATTTTCTGTGGCATATTTTTATTTTCAGCACTAACAATGAACATGCCGAGCCTAGTGTCGTTCTTATGTGGCGTGCAATCGTCGCCTCCCAGAATGTTTTTCTTTCTTCAAATTTATTTTTATAACTATATTGCGGTTGGATTTCTACGGAGATACTTTTTTACACAACTTCTTTTTATATCCAACGTCCCCCTTTTTATAACGTGGAAAGGTCCATTTTGACCTTTGTAAAATATCTCCTGGAAATAAAGCTCTTCGCAGATGCTCCCAACCAAATATTTGGCTATTTATAACCAAAAGGTCCACGCATAAAAAAAAAGATTACTTTTTTTGTTTTTGGTTTAGTGTATTTAGTTTTTGGAATAATAGATGATTGTTTACGTGCTCTTTGTTTTCTTATCATTTGCAGCTCCTTCTTACTAATTGTAGTACCACAGATAGTTCGGTCCCTCTGTAGCAGGCTCATTACTCCACGTCCTCAAGACAAAACTAATACTCTGCCCTGCTAAGCCCGGCCGCAACCAATCCCGGCCGCAACCAGAGCCAATCACTCAGCAAAAAAAGTTCATCGTCACGGCTCTCATTTTCTTTATGTGTTTGCTCTGATTGGCCGACCCAATCACTCACGCGAGAATGCGCAGAATCACGGCGAAATCACAGCGCGTGATGCTCTCTTGGCGCTGCAAGATTTTCTCCGTCCGTTTGCAGAGTCCTTCTGAGATCGGATTTAAGGTGAAACGATACGATACCTTCGGAAGAACAAAATCTCCGGTAACTCGTCGCATCAAACTCTCGTTGTCGCAAGATATTTCACAACGGCGCTGACATCTTCAAAAACGTTTACTTGAAAAAGCCCCACTATTTTATTGAAGCATTAATACTTTCGGAGATATAGACCCCTTTGAAAATTCGCGTTCCGATCATTAGATGGTGGAAACCCCTGTAAAATTGTGGAACAACTGAGATCGTGGATCGTGCAAGCCATCCACTGAGATCGAAAATGACGGAGCGCGGCCAACGATGGGAGCGACGAGCCAATCAAACAGCGTCGAAAGTGCAATGTCATTGCCTCCATCGCCTCCTTTTGCGGGTGTGTTTTTCATTCTACTTCAATAGAACGCATTGAGTGTGTCGTGACGTTGCGGTATTACGCCGCCGTTGTACCAGAAATTACACAGCTGCCAACAGAAGACAGCGTTCCAAAGGGTTCAATTCCGGACACACGTCTCAAGTACCATAACAGCATCTTCGTCATGGCCTCACCTTCATAAATTGGTAAATGCCGGCATGCTGCAAAATGAAATGCGCAGTGCCCCCTATCGCTCAGTCCCAACGCCAGTCTATGTCATTTTCCTAAGACTTCCTCTTCTGCGTACGTGATGACGACCTTGTTCATCATCAATGGCATCTGGGAGAAATGTCGCCGTGATCTTAGACGATTATAGAGACTATCGTCTTTACCGCCTCTCCAACAACATGACTACCGCTGAAATACCTTTGAAAATGTCGGCATCGCCTTTCCTGGATGTGCCATGGTGCAGTATTCGCCAAACTTATCCGGAACACTCGAAAAATTTCTTATCCCATTGAAGTGCTATTCTAGTGGCCGCCAAAGAACTGCTTCGTGACGTATAGCGCTCAATGGAACAGTTCGCAAGTAGGGGAGTCCGTTCACTGTACTGTGGACACCGCAGCACGTTTGCCTGCAGCCTCATCTACACTCTCCGCCACCTTTTGCACGAAGATGCATAGGTTACTCTTAAAGCAGTCACTGACTGGATGATTCAATCTGTAAGCTAATATTTGACATTTCTAAAGAAGGAGACGGAAAGTGGAGATTGTCCCGCCCGCAACGTTGCTGCGCTGTACCAGGTCCAGAAAAACGATCTTGGCCGTTAGCGAGCGACCTCCCCTGCTAGAATCGTTTTATTGAGCACTAGGTTATGGTAAAGTTCTGCCACCAAGATAGCGCTCCCATAAGATACGACGCCGTTAGCGAGTTCCGGATAAATTTGGTGAGCGCTGTACGTGCAGGTGGCATATCACTTTCCCTAAGAAGCAAACATATTATTTCTACATAAAGAGAGAACCGATTTATACAAACCAGCATCACCGACGCCTTAGACGCCTGCGACAAATTAATCTCGCCGAAAATGTGTTTATTCGTTGAGATGCCGCAAGGTCTCACAATGGGCTTTTCAAGAGACTTCAAAATGGTGACACGACCTTTTATTTTAAATTCAACGGGCTGCCAGAAAGCATCTAACCGAAAAATTAAAGCAAGGTATCTGTTTTCAATTCTGTTTCAAACTGAATTAGATTATATAAAATAGTTTTTTTTCATGGCGAAAGCTTTTTAAATTAATGCGGATTGTTGGGCTAGTTGGTACTGGGAATTTGGCGACATGGTGGCGCTTGAAGACAAGGACAAAAAGGGAGACTAGACAACACAGAGCGCTCTGTGATGTCTAGTCTCCCCTTTTTGTCGCATGTCTTCAAGCGCCGCCATGTCGTCAAATTCGTTTTAAATTAATTATTTCACATTTTTGTGCTGTTTTAACTTTCAACACAAACAACAGGCGCTTGAAATCCGTGGATAAGAAAGTATGGATATTGTATTCTTGTACAAAACCTGTTTTACCAGCATTCGCACTTTATTCGGAGCCGGCACGCTTGCCGACATGCAGCTCACGTCACTGTTACTGATGCAGGTTTTCTTCGTGCTCGGAACGACTGTCTTGCTCGGCGTGGGCAACGAAGCAGCAGCAGCCCCGTACTTTCCGATGCTTCTACAAGTACGACAACTGGATGGCACGTGTCGACGGGCATCAACGTTATCGGACTGCCAGTCATCACCGATTGCAAGCTCCCCTTGGATAAGCCGTTCGACGGTGGCGCTCTGCCGGTCTTCGAGGAACCATGTGACCACAACGGAGGCTATATAGACGCGCGGCACAATGGCTTCGTGGGATTCGGAGCCGGCACGCTTGCCGACATGCAGCTCACGTCACTGTTACTGATGCAGGTTTTCTTCGTGCTCGGAACGACTGTCTTGCTCGGCGTGGGCAACGAAGCAGCAGCAGCCCCGTACTTTCCCGATGCTTCTACAAGTACGACAACTGGATGGCACGTGTCGACGGGCATCAACGTTATCGGACTGCCAGTCATCACCGATTGCAAGCTCCCCTTGGATAAGCCGTTCGACGGTGGCGCTCTGCCGGTCTTCGAGGAACCATGTGACCACAACGGAGGCTATATAGACGCGCGGCACAATGGCTTCGTGGGATTCGGAGCCGGCACGCTTGCCGACATGCAGCTCACGTCACTGTTACTGATGCAGGTTTTCTTCGTGCTCGGAACGACTGTCTTGCTCGGCGTGGGCAACGAAGCAGCAGCAGCCCCGTACTTTCCCGATGCTTCTACAAGTACGACAACTGGATGGCACGTGTCGACGGGCATCAGCGTTATCGGACTGCCAGTCATCACCGATTGCAAGCTCCCCTTGGATAAGCCGTTCGACGGTGGCGCTCTGCCGGTCTTCGAGGAACCATGTGACCACAACGGAGGCTATATAGACGCGCGGCACAATGGCTTCGTGGGATTCGGAGCCGGCACGCTTGCCGACATGCAGCTCACGTCACTGTTACTGATGCAGGTTAGTTATTACTACCCTATTCATGTTCGAAAACTGCTCTGTGCGTTGCCGGCTCCTCCCATGCCAAGTGTCGGTACTGATTGTTGTAAGCGAACCAATGTGCAATTGTCGCGCAGACGATTTCGCCTCTTTGCAAACCGCGTGCTATACCTAATTATTTTGTTGTTGCTCTCTGGGGATATAGAGCTAAATCCGGGTCCTCTTACTTCTGCAGAAGTAGATTTACTAAAAAGTCTACAGGGTGGTCAGGCAGACATTATGAAGAAACTTGACTCTATAGAAAACAGGTTCACCAAGCACGAAACTATGATAGCTGAAATAAACAATAAACTTGGAGTCGCAGAGGGACAGGTCGAAGCCGTTAACAAACTGGTATCTGAACAAGCTGATTCTATCAAATATTTAGCCCAACAAGTTAAGGACTTGAAAGACAAGAGCGTAGACTTGGAGAATAGAAGTCGCCGGCAAAATCTTGTTTTTTATGGTGTAGAGGACAACCACTCAGAAACGTGGGATCAATCCGAAAAAATAATCGAGCGCATTTGTAAAACCAGCTTGGGTATCGAATTGACGTCTGTACAAAGGGCGCATCGAATTGGTCGTTACAATCAAGGAAAGAAAAGACCGATTATTGTAAATTTTGCGTCTTACAAAGAAAAGCAGGACATTATGTTGAACGCCAAAAAGTTTAAGGGTACAATCTACAGCGTGGACCACGACTACTCACCCGAAACTCGAGACATCCGCAGGCGACTATGGGAATTCGCAAAAATTAAAAAGACAGATAGAGACAATCAGGTAAAATTAAATTTTGACAAACTAATTATCAATGGAAAGGTTTTCACTTGGGACAAAGAAAGAGAAGAAGTTGTTTCTGTCCCAAAACATTGACGCCCCACCAAAAAAACGGAAACAGTCCGTCGTGATTTGGTTGCTGTTCTTGTAAATTGCAGAAGTATAGTAAATAAAGTGGATGAATTTGCAGGATTAATCGCGTCTGTCAAGGCTGATATTGTCTTTGGTACTGAATCTTGGCTAAATCCCTCTATCAGCGATAGTGAAGTATTTCCGAAGGAATTTATTGCTTATCGGAAGGATAGGCCCCGCCTCGGTGGAGGGGTCTTTTTGCTAATTCATTCTTCACTAACGTCATCTGTACTCGATCTTGGTCACGACGCCGTCGAGTCAATCTGGTGCACAGTCACTTTAACTGATCATTCTTCGTGTGTTGTTGGGGCGTTTTACCGACCACCAAACTCAGATTTCAGCACATTGCAACTACTGTACGATATTGTCTCTGAGGCCTCTGGCCGAACTATTTTTTTAGCGGGAGATTTTAACTTGCCAGACCTTGACTGGCAAGACGGCACTTGTGTAAATAAGGTTAATAGCCGCGTCAACCTTGAAATGAAAAGCATATCGGACACTTTCGGATTGTTACAGTACGTGAAAGAGCCAACTCGGGATAATAGTATTCTAGACCTCTTTTTTTGTAGCTCACCAAATCTCGTTAGTTCGGTAGACGTCATTCCGGGTATTAGTGATCATCTCGCGGTCGTTGCAGGCATAAACACTAAAACTAATCGGTCGAAGTCGTGTGCATCAAGAAGAGTCTTTTTCTATGAGAAAGGTGATTACTGTGGTATTTCCAGTGAACTTCTTGACCACTTACCTGTTTTTGAGTGTCTGTCTGAGGATTATGATATCCACGCATTATGGTCGCTTTTTAAAAAGAAGTTACTTGAACTTACGAATAAGTATATCCCAAGCATAGATTCGGCAAAGTTGAAAAAACGAAAAAAACCATGGGTGACTTCACGTGTCCTTGGAATAATTAAAAAACGTAGGCGAGCATTTGTTAGATTTAAAAAAACCAAAAGTAACAATCACTTAGAGAAACTGCTAGAGGTGACTCAGGGATACAAGTTGAATATAAAAGTGCAGGAAAATTATTTTTGTTAGGCCGTAGTAGGATAGAAATATAGATTAAATGTTTTTGTGGCCTTTAAGGTTGCGGCTTTAATTTTGCAGGAATAAACAAATTACCTATAACCAACAACAGGTAATTTCGTTTATTCATAAAACAGTAAATCGTATTGCCAAAACATTTGCTTTCGTCACCGTAATTTGGTCTAAA
>JAZHYW010050329.1:0-10902 GCA_037355805.1 Ixodes ricinus | reverse complement strand
CCCGGCAAGTAACAGTTACGGCGGCCTCTGCGGCCCAGTACTCCGCCTGGGCGCCGGTGTCAGCGAGCTGGGTGTGGCAACGCCGGGCGCTGCCCGAACTGAAAGTGGCACTGACCTTGGCGCCAACCCAACTGCCGCCGCAGAGCTGGCGACGCTTACCGCCATCGAGGTGGGCGGCGCTCCGCTGGCCCCGAAGGGTGTTGCCACTTATCCCTCTAGAGGCTGGTTCCGGAGCTCACCAACAAGGGTGCAAGCCAGGTCTCGAGACCAATGCCAAACATCGTCGGCGTGTCGGCGCTACGTGTTCCCGTTGGACATCCGGACAAGCAGCGACGAAGCGCTGGCTGGAGGGACCTTATGTCCGGCGTACCAGGGTGGAGCAGGACGGAAGCTTCCTAGCGAAGACCGGACGCTACCGACTCCGGCAGAGGCCCGGTAAGAACCCTCGGTCAGTAGCCAGCTTCTGCTTTAGCTGCTTAGGAGCCTTCTTCATCGGAGGTCTAAATGCAAGACGTCGAAGGATGTCTTGACCATCCGTCCCAGCAGAAGCTCACAGATGGCACGGCCAGTGACGTCGTGGGGGTTGGTCCGGTACTAGAACAGTACGCGGGTCAAGTGCGTCAGGAAGTCCCCGAGTTAGATCTTATTCAGCTTGTCCTTGATGGTCTGCACCCTCCACTCGGCTCCACCATTGGAAGCATAGTGGTGCGGCGGAACCATCGTCCGGCGGATTCCGTTCTTCGTCAGCTACGTCAGATGCTCGGCGCTGTCGAAAAGCGGGACCATTGTCGGACACAATAACGTCCGGCAAACCCTGTGCCGCGAAGACCTGGCACAGCGACGCACTGGTCGCACTTGCTGATGAATTGGTGGAAAGAAGGACCTCCCCTTTCACTTCGAAAAGGAGTCCACCATCAGCAGGAAGTAGTGGCCCTTGAAAGGGGCCCCGAAATTTAGATGCAGACGGGACCTAGGCCTCTGTGGGAAAGGACAAGAATGATCTTCACATGTTGTGAGGCTCGCTGGTGCTCTTGGCAGACTTGGCAGCTCTGCACCATGCTGAGCGATGATGCTGGTCCAGGAAAGGCCGACCAACATAGAACCAGGCCACTATCTTAAACTTTCTCAAGCCAGGGTAGCCCGCGTGCAGCATCTGCAGGACCCTGGACCGGAGAGTCCGTAGGACAACCACCCTGGAACACCACAGTATGCAGCCCAGCTGCAGGCTCACCTCGGCGGCCCTGTGACCGTGGACCTGCTGTCGCAGTTCCTCCCCTCGGCACACCGCCTTGACCACCTGAGACAAAACAGGGTCCTGACTGGTCGCCTGCGTCACCGCAGCCCTCGAAAGTACCTTTGGTTAAGCCTGCTCCAGCATGAAAACCTGAGCTGGCTTTGGAACAGCAGCAGGCACCCGTAGCAGGTGCACGCGTCTCAAGGCATCAGGCGGTCCCAGGTCCTTCACATGGCGGTAAGATCAGCCGGTAGCTGTGGGCCACCAGCGTCAACGCCCAGCGTACCACTCGAAGTGAGGCTTGCACGGGAACCGCCTTGTCAGCCGCCAGCAGCCCCATTAGCGGCTTATGATCCATGACCGCCTCGAATTTGCGCCCCACAGGTAATGGTGGAAGCGCTCGACCACGAACATAAAGGTCAGGCTTTCCTTGTCCAGCTGGCTGCAGCGTTGCTCTGCAGCATGAAGCCGACCGGAAGCAAAAGCCACATGGTGTTCCTCACAATCCTAGAACGGTGCGACAGGACGGCTCTCACGCGATAGGGTGACGGATCTACGGTAAGGACGAGACACTGGGCCGGATCTAAGCGCACCAGCACTGGAGCCTTGGTGATTAGCTCCTTGCTGCGCTAGAGGGCAAGTTCTGCTCCTTCTTCCAGCTACTGTATAAGTTGATGTGGCCGTGGTAGCTCAGAAGCTCATTCGTGTAGTAGGACTTCGGCACATTGAGCACATCATCGAATTTGAGGGGAGGAGAGGGCGGCCATGGAGGCCGAAGCCGGCCTGGAGATAGAATATCCCATGTAGTGAACACTGGGGGTCATGAAAACGCACTTTTCCAGCTTAACCTTAGACCGACGTCCTGCAATCGTGCCAGGATTTTGTGCTAGTTCAGCAGGTGGTCTCCGTCGTTGGTGCCGGTAACCAGAATGGCGTCCAAGTACACCACCACGCGCCGCATTCTCCTGAAGAGGGTTTGCATATCCCTCTGAAATGATGACTGGGGCTGAGGCCACGCCGAATGGCAGGCGCGTTTACTGGAAGAGTCTTAAAGTCGTTGATATGGTGACACACTTCCGGGCAGCATCTTGGAGTACCAGCTGCTGGTAAGCATCCTAAGTTCGAGCTTCGTAAACTTCTGTCCCCCGGACAAAGCCGACCAGAGATTTTTCATCTGAGACAGCGGGTACTTTAATAGGGCAGCCACGGGGTTGATGGTGACCCTTAAAATATCCGCAGATCCTGACACTGCCATCTTGCTTAGGGACTGAAACGCTGAGGGCGGCCACTCGGACGTCTTCACGGGCCCCATGATGCCCTCTCGCTGAAACCACTGCAGCTCTTGGGAGACCCCTTCCTTCAGGGCGAACGGCAGCGGATGAGGGCTTGTAACACGAGAACAGGCTCCCTCAGGCACGTCGATGCCACCTGCTGGAACAAGTACTTGATGTTAGTTAGAAGACTGGGACGTCTTTAACCATAATCAAGGTAGTTTACTGCTACTCCGGCACACGAACGTCTACTGTGTCGAATCCAGTTCCGGCCCAGCAGTGTCTGCGACGACCGCTTGGTTAGGTAAAAGGGTAAGGATCGCCTCCCAGACTTCAATGCGATCGCTGACCAGGGCCTGACCCTGGACCTGCGAGAACTGTGCAGCATGACGCCCGAAGCATTGACGGACACGTCGGTGAAGGTCTGCTTAAACAGTTTTTCAGTCATGACCGCCACGCTGTCTCCTCTGTCCAGCTAGTCCTCCCCCTCGGCATACCCATGCGAGGTGCCCATTTCTCCCGCAAGTGAATCATTGCGCCTGGGAGAACTGGCAGTGTCAGGGGGCGTGGGCAGCAGCCTGAGCGGCTGCAGACACCGCCCCTTTCCACCATCTTGTTCACTGCGGCTTCCGTCGACAGTGAGCCGGTCGCCCGCGCACCTCGGTGGCGTCCTTTGCTGTGGCCCCCAACGCCAGCGCTTTCTTCAAGGCGACGTCATGCGAGAAGTCGGAGAACTTCAGGAGTCGCGTCTGCATAGTGGGGTTGTTCATTCCGCAGACAAAATCGTTCTGGTAGCAGCGAATCCACATGATCGCCAAATGCTCAGGTACACGCTAGCCCTCGTAGTGCAGGGATACTCTGCCCGAGAGTCTCCTCTTCCGGCGCCTCCGGGGTGTTGAAGCGGAACCACTCGGCCGGTGTGGACTGTGCCGCACTGAAGTGCGAGCGCAGCGTGGCGAGCAGCTCACCCAGCGCTTGCAGGTGGTGGGGCCGGCTTGAGGAGTTCGAGGCAGGAGAATGGAGACAGGGTTCTGCAGCTGGCCAGCAAAACGCCCCGCTGATTCTCCGCGACGTGTCGTTTGCACCGAAGAACACGCGGACTTGTGCCCTATGTAGACTGACCAGGGGACCCATCTCTATCAAACGAGTCGAGCCTTGTACCCGTAGAGCGGCATGGCTGTAGGAACGGGGGCGCTGTGCCGCTTTTTCCGGTGGTGTAGGAGCCGATCCGTGGGCGATCCTCGTTGCCAGTGTCACGCAATAACCCGAGATTGCGGACAAGGGGACGAAGCACCCGCCGAGAGAAGAGACGACCGCAGGCTTGGGGATGATGGACGATGACTTTCCACGGGCGGCTTTGTTCTCCGATGTTTATTCGCGCACAGTGATCAATGTTGACGCCGAGGCCTTGCGGGATATCGAAGGTTAGGACGGAGCGCTACATGGTTGTCACAACTTTACGATAGGGGCTAAATTTTCAACAGCTCCCATTTTTATTTATAAGAAAGTATGTGTAAATAAAAGCTATCACGGGTCACGTATCCCAGAGTCACTACGAATTCCTAACTATTTTGAAACATCGACAACACAACATCACAACACCTACAGTCACATTGTTCCTTACATTTTGCCAAATATATTTGATTCTTATTTCTACCTGTAACTTGACCGCTATTTACTAACTCTGCGTTCCGTGTGTGCCTGCGAGGTGTGGCTAGGAGAGGCCATGCGTACGTTATTGAACTTATCTGCCTAGTCGCGTACTCCCCCTGTGCCGCTTCCTTTTCTTTCGCACGAATAAAAAAACTGATTGATTACTTGAATTATTGATTTGCTGAATGAGTGATTGATTGATTGTTTGCCTGTGCCGTTGTTGAAAAGACCTTTTTCGGAGCCTGTGAATCCAACACAGACCGTTGAAAGCCAGTGCAAGGGACTAGGGAAAATGTGAAATCGATCTAAAACTGTTCTTGTAACAAAACGTTTAAGGCAATCGCGAACGGTATTCCGACGCATTGCCGTGATGCATGATCACAATACGTCCTTTTCTGTTCGTGTTTTCTCTAAGGCCGAAATACAATTCCTTTTTCTGTACCATTTCTGCGGAATCTCCTGGATAGATTCAGGAGATGATGACGTCTTTATTCTCCTCGAACATGGCTACCGGAGTACTGGCGGTAGCGCGAAGCATCGGTGCCGGGGAGTCGGCAGTGCCCGCTTTGTTGCATCTGGCACTTGGCTCAGAAGTTGAAAAGAACATCTACGTTTCTTTCATTTAGACACTGATGAAACTAAACCAATATTCACGCAGTCATGACGAGGTCGAGATCGCCTGATTGCACGCATTTGCCGGAAAGCAATAATTCCTCGCTGCTCCCAAATTTAAACGTCAGGATTTATAGTATCTGAAACATTTGTGATACCAAGACCTTCTAGCTGACGACCAATCCACCGCGAAGCTCTGCCATACTCCGGCAAGAGGCCACTGCGAAGCTGCGCTGAAACGGAGCTTTGATCGTGCCACGGAAAGTACGCACATCATATTCGTTTGAAAACACTGGAATAGCCAATGTCGCTCACCTATTTACTTGAGAACTCAGAAGCCAGATGTTTGTTACATGAGCACGAGTTGTTTGGATGGTTGTAAGTGCTGAGAGTGGCAACTGAAATATCGAATTTGAAAAATTAGAATGGTATACTCGCTTGTACCCATCCTTTTGCTAATCGCCACGATGGGACGTTGAGGCAAGTTGAATAACAAAATTGAAGGATCCCAGCAGTTAATTGATAGCACGAGGGTGTCCATTTGAGTCATCGCGCCAATCTAGCCCCATTCTGACTGCCCGGAAAGAAATCACAAAACGCAAGGTACGACGGATTTACTGTCTCTCATTTCGAAAAGATCGGAGAACAGCTACTCGTCCTTGTTCGTTCCGTAACCGACCATCCTCAGAGCTCACCATCCAGCTCTGCCAAGTTCCGCCTCGTCTTCCTTCCATCGGCCGCCGCGGGGCCTATGTCCGGCCGCTCCGATGCCGCGGTCCCTTCAAACCTTATTCCAACCGTGACATCCGAGATTTTTGAGACGAAAGCTCTCCCATGGCCTTCCAAACGCTCGTTTTCAGCTATGGAGCGCATAGCACACCTTCTTCTGAGCTCTACAAGAGCGGGGCGGACGCAGAACCGTTTATGATGCTGATACCAGCACCTATAGACGACGATGAGAATACTTGCAGGAAGCTATACCAGGCTGACCGTGGTGCTACGTTTCAGCTGCTCGTGAGACATTCACTTAAAGGTGGCAGCTCTACTTCGACTGGCTTACTCCTGCAGCCTGCTGCGTATACCAAAGTGCGCGACCGCACCACCAGGCCGACCGGACTGCAGAGCATTACCACCTAAATCCTTATTTGAACAGCCTGCAAGGTCACCTCGGCTTGTTAACTGACTTATCTCAGACGGTTGCAAGCTTCCAAATTCGGAGGATATGCATTTTTTTCGACGATCAAAAAGACACGTCGTCCTCATTTTCAATGTTATAATGCTGTCAGCGCATGATCCAGAAGATACACTTCTCCGGTCATCTAGAAGATTTGTGCACTCTGTTACTCCGAGCTGGAAAAGAAAAGAAGGCCAGAATGACCATGCCTGGTCAGTCTCGCTCTAGCTCTTTCCTCAAACATTCTAGTTCGAATTTGCAAGAGGGGAGGACGAGCATAGTAGATAAAAAGCCGAGCGCCATATTGCCGATTCCATTTACTGATTTTCTCGCCATAGCCAGCTGTCACGCCGACACAGCGGTTTCTTTCTGCTGCTGTCAGTCGGCGCTTGCTGCTGCTTTCTCGACGTGAGTGTTCTCTCGTCGAAAAGGCGATCGTTCAACCAGTGTTTTGTCGTCGGCGCTTTCTGCTGTCTCTCGTTCGTAATTCTGGAGGAGGTGCACGTTACTGCAGTCCACGTGAACCTATCACCTCCAAGGCCTGCGTGGCAAGCCCAGTCCCCGGCCCAAGAAGAGCGTTCGTGGAAATGACCGAGGCCTGGCGAAGCTGCCGTGTTCAAGGTTTGTTCCGGAAGCTTGTGTACTGCCGGAGAAGACCCACAAGTCAACGAAGCTGACGATGAGCAACCAATCATCGCTAACCCCTGTCGCCGCCCACATCATCTAGCTGCCCGTTGCCCATCGGACAGCTGCTTCATTCCGAGGCAACATTTGCAAAGTCGTTGACGACTGGATCTGGCAGTTTGGACAAGTGGTTCGTCATAATGAATGGACGTCGAGCATGTGCTCGCAGAGTGCTTTATTGTTTTCTTGAGGGAATGGCGCGACACATGCACGAAAGCCACGAGACGACGATCACCTCCTGGTCACCTTCCGACGGACGTTTTTAAGTCAACATCGACGAGAGAGGAGAGCCGAAGACGTGCTGCTGGTCGAGAACCCAAGGCTCCAATGAAGGCCACCGTCTAGATTCGTGGAGATGTCCATGTGCCTGAGTTCCCGCGCCGACCCTCGGGCTACCGAAGGAAAGAAGCTTCAAGTCCTCATGCGCGGCGTCAGAGATGACATCTTTGGTGACCTTGTCCGTGACATCCCGAAGGCGATTGACCGAATTGTCACCAAAACCAGCTTGAGCGACCACTGACCAGCCTGACTTCGCCACCGTCACGACATGGCGACGCCTCAATCCTCGCACTGCCGCACGCCGAGCTGAGCATGGAGACGACAACCTTTGTTACATAATCAGAGCAAGTCAGTTTAGAGGAGCTTCCGAAAGGTGCTGCCTGCCGGTGGTCTCCTAGCATATCTCTCCATCGTCGAAACTGTCCGCGAAGAGCTCGTACTGGGCATTACCAAAAGTCCCTGTCGACGCCTGCACAGGAAATAACCGGCTTCGATATACGCCGCCTGGCCCTTCTTCCGCTGCCTCCCGTCCCTCAACTGTACGAGACGCCTCCCCGACCTGATCCTTCATGGCGGTAGTACTCCCACCGCCAAGACCATCTGCCTCCGCGCGCTCGCCCGGGCGACCTGCACTCGCAGGAACAGAGAGCCTTTGACATTTTAGAGAATGGCTGAAAACGCGGCTCGAACTGCTTTCACTGTAGAAGTCAGTCCGCATCTGCCGGCGAGGCCCACCACCGGCAGCTTGGGCTGCATGGGTTCCACCTGAAAGACCCTCCTCGCGTTACTGCAAGCGTCCTCGAGAAATCGAGCCAGGGACCTTCGACGTCCGCACGTCCTCTGCTGCCGCTGTTGTAGAGGAAGTTGAAGGCAATGAAGAAGAAAGCACAGGGGATTGAAAGTACTGGTCGAGACATTAGAAAGAGTAAGATGAGGCTGATGACACTTTTGCCAGCTAAACCCAACGCCTCGCAATAGACCTGCGCATGCCTGCAAGTCCGCCATCTCACCTCGCAGATCTTTAGGAATTCCACATGAGTGCCAAAACCCAGGAGAGAGCTTCAAGTCATCGTATCGTGCCCAGCCAAGACGCTGCGGAGGCAAGTGAAACGGATATCTTATTGCCAGCGGAGCGTTGATCCGCAGAGAGCCAAACGACGGAAGCATTATCACCTGAAAAAGCAGAAGTAACGCGAAGATAAACTCTGCGGCCCAGAAGTCCTACAAGGCTGCCGAAACGACATCAGCTGAACACTGACCTCCACCGACGCCGCGGATCAGGTTGAACGCTAAGCGGTTAGCCCGACGAGCCCAGGAACGCGCGGCTGATGAACGACGCCAGCTAACAATGCTAGAACGATCCACAGACCAGACTTAGGCGGGCTCCGCGCGGTCCGGGATCGGCTGACTACCCCGGCAACATCGAGCTAGACCGCATCTAGCGAGGAGCTGGAGCCTGCTACTGGCTAGCGACGGCGGCGTTGACGCTGCGAGTAGCCGGTAGTCGAATACCAAGACCACGCCAGTGGTTATTGGAGAGCTGCGATGCAAGGTGGAATCACCTGGAGATCGCAAGACATAACCCCGCTTCTTTTACCATGGCGACGCCTCGATGGCGCTTATGAAAGTATCGCCCAAGTGAATGGTCTGAGATTGCTGAAAGTGGAGCGCAACCATTTTTAAGGGTAACATGAGCCACTGGCGTGCTGCACGGGAGCGGTTTGATGGTGCAATCCCTCCAGCCGTGGCATCGTCCATACTGACGAGATTCCATTACTTACGACGCAAATCCCCGCAGGCGATGCAGCATCTGGCAATTGCCGAGTTGCGGATAGCCGAGCGGTGCTACGTAGATGCTATTAAACTCCTGAAACATCGCTTCATAGATCCAAAGAATAGAGCAGGAGCATCCATCAGCACTTCAAAAACTTTATCAGATTCGATATTGGGTTGACACTCAAGGTCTTCGCAAGCTTTATGATTCACGCAGCTCAACACAGGTCTGCCTCAACGCCCTAGTTGTTTCAAGTGCAAGTGTGCAGGCAATGCTCAAGCGACATTCTTATGGAGGCTATGCAATATGACATCGTCGTTCAGTATCATCGGCAAGTCAGCTACAAGCTTTCAAAGAGCAAAATTGGTGCAGGGCGACGGTTCCGCATCAGACACATCTACATGCCGCTTCGGGATCTCAAGGAGATTCTCAATATCCATCCGCACCAAACTAGAAAGTAGAGAGCGAAGCGGCCACTCCGCAGCTCGAGGCAAGGAGCACACAGACAAGACGAAGGACCAGTCCCGGCCGGCGGCATTAGCGCTCCATAGTTCAGCACCTTCAGCGCCAGGGGAATGCCTTTTTGTCATTCAAAGAAACAGGAGACATAATTGTGCGAGGCTCAGGAGGCGCTGCTACAACAAAAGAAGCTGTTAGGAGGAGATGGGATGTACTTCCGGTGTACTTCAAAAAGGCCTCGTGCTAGGAATCGCCGAAAAAGATTGATCTGCTCATCAAGTGGTGGTCGACATGCCGTCACTATGTGTGACCCATCAGACACACGAAAAAAAGAACGAGCAGTCGCTTGTGTGTCTTCGTCTAAGCCGTATAAAAAGAGAGATGACTCGTGCCAATGGACAATCGAAGATCGAGTCCACATACAGACATTTGAAGCATGGGTCAGTCAATAGGACACCGGCCAGATATAAGAGGGATTCTGAACAGGAGGCAGTCAGCGATCATTTAATTCAAGAAGACTTCGCGCATGCGATTGAATCTCAAGATTTGTGGAAGACGAGGCCCAAACTGAACACGTTAGGCAGCACTACCATCAAGGAACTGAAACATAGCAATGTAGCAGTGGTCCGCCTTAAGTGTCAATTTAACGAAGCGACTGCTTAATCGAAGCGGTAACTATTCCGGTCATTTGCCTGAAAATTGCAGCGCCAATTTCTGAGGACAGTTTTGTACAGTTCTTACGTCTGCAAAATAAAAATCTAGCAGATGACACAGTAGTTCCAGAAGTGCAAGTTACGCCGAGAGATTGGCTTACTTATTGGAATCGACCAAGTTTGGAAAATCCTCACAGGAGAGGTCGTTAGATGTAAGCAAAGCGAGGGGCTGGTGGCACTCAACACGAAAATAGGTTGGACGTTACAGCGACCGTCTATACCAAAAGTAATCTTGACGTCCGCATCGAACTTTATGGTATGTATACTGAACACCAAAACTTTGGCAGAAGATGAAATGACATCCCAATTACTAAAAGCCTTCTGGGAGCTGGATGCCATGGGAATTTCGGCTAAGGAAGCTAGATACGACAATCTAAACTTCTGCGCATATTTTGAAGAAAACATAGTCAAAGAAGCCCAACTGTACAAAGTAGCGTTTCCTTGCAAGGAAGATTGCACACAGCCCTTAGAGAACAATCGAGACATAGCAATATTACGCTTGCGTTCACTTCTCAGACGACTTTCATCCAAAGCTGACTTACTTCATCTGTACAACACCACCATCCGTCAGTACAGGTCCCCTCAAAGTAAAACGGAGCGCCGGAGCGGCGACCGAACTGCATCGCCGCGCTATCTAGCAGCGCCGGCTGGAACTGATAGGCTACATCTGCGCATGCGAACGTGCCTTCCGCTGGGGCCTCCGTTTTCTTCTTCCAACCCACACGTTATCGGTGGTTCGAGCGGCGCAACGATCTTCCTAAAATCGACGCCTGATAGCACAAGGGGCGGTGCTCATCGACAACACTGGCCCTTTCCACTTGCCCTCAGCGTTATCTCCGCGTGTGAGCCGAACACCTAGCGGTGTTTATCGGAACAGCGTTTGGCAGCTCGAGACGCCGATAATGCGAGGATCAAACAAGAAAGACGGAGGACACCGCGAACGGCACGCGCGCATGCGCAGACGGCACCTATCAGTTGCAGCCGGCGCTGCTAGATAGCGCGGCGATGCAGTTCGGTCGCCGCTCCGGCGCTCCGTTTTACTTTGAGGG